>WWET01005844.1:0-19435 GCA_011038615.1 Limnodynastes dumerilii
GTCACTTTCTATGTGAGTCTATACTTTTTTATTACACATTTACACTATATATTTGCATGAAGTTTAGTTAGGGTGGCCACCATTATAGTTAGAATAAACACACAGGGACACATTTATTACATTTTAATGTTTATAAATGTATTGTTTATTCATGTAATTTATTTCTGTTTATTGGGAAAATGTTTATTTTTTTATTTACACACTACACATTACACATTACTTGGCATAATTTTATCACTTGTCAGGCTGACGCTTATAGTACTGTAAGGCTCAGTATGCCCACAGACACATAGCCATGCTTTGCCTTATAGTACTAGATACGTCGGCATGATAAGTGATAGAATGATGCTGCACATGTTTTTTTTAAGCTATAAAACACTTGTCAGAGATGTGTTTTTCAGCTAAAGTGTGAGTTGCTTTCTATGCGTGGATGCCATAATCGCCCCCAAAGTTCCGGGACTTTGTCTTTAGTGAATGCAGGGATGCCATAATCGCCCCCAAAGTCCCGGGACTTTGTCTTTAGTGAATGTGGGGATGCCGTAATCGCCCCCAAAGTCCCGGGGCTTTGGTTGATTTCAGCAAAATCGACCGTAGTAAATCTACCCCTTAGTGTGTGTACCCGAGTGACATTGCACCCAATAACTGGGTGTGCATACAGTATGTAAATATACTAAATAATATAAATAGGCTTGTGCTATACATGGATACAGTATACTTTATATTTATTTTAATACCACTCTCAGCGCCCATTGTTATTATGTCATCTCCCCTGAGTGTCCTTTCCAGGTGAACCCATTGCTTATCTCCATAGCTTCTCTCAACACACAGGGTGGAGGGTGAATGCAATAGAAGAGACTACACCCTCTTCCCTTCTTTCCAATGTGATCTAATATGATGTAAGTCCTGGCTGAAAAGATCTAACTTTGCAACTCTAAATATTATGACAGATCGGGGTTTCCATATGAGCATGGAATTATCTTAGAATAATACAATTGTAGCAACATATTCTAACAATAAAGTCACATGACCTCTGTGAAATATGTATTTTGAGTGATTGAACATATAGTTATAGTTTGCAATGATTACTATCCTTAATAACAGATTCATGGAAAGACCAGTGAATGCTGACACTGGATTAAAGCACCAATTGACTCCAGAAAGCCTTGAGTTGAAGCAGAAGCCTCTGATTAACACTCCTTCAAACTGATTCCAGAGTAACCAAAGTCTAACCTGTCCTGAGGGCTCACAGAGTATTGACCATTATTTGTGACAAAAACAAAGTACTTTAAGAGCCTCTGAACATGCGTAATGAATCAACAATTCTGAATAATTGGGGATAACCTACAAAGCCATCATCAGGACCACACCCACATACATATCCTCACTTATCTTAAGATATATCCCAGCTCTCTCTCTCTCATATATTTACAGGACATACAGCTGTCCTCTACACTAAACAAATTCTCTGATTCCCAGTTACAGGACTTCTCCTGGGCTGCACCGACTCTCTGGAATTACCTTCCTGACCCATTAAGACTATCCTCTACTCTCCAAACTTTTAAGAGCTCCCTTAAAACTCACCTTTTCATACATTCATACTTACCAACTTGCACAACCAGCTTCTTATTATTTGTCTACCCTATTTACAACCACTTTGCTATCTGGTTTTCTTGTATGTTACATGATTAACACAAACTTGAAAATGTTACTTTCTATACCAAAATTTCCCCTTAATACTGATAGTGACACTGCTGTGTGTCTGGATACAGAGTGAGGACTTTTACCATACAACCTGGCTACTACATTGTGTGATATGTACCACTTCAATCCCCAATGTCCTATCAAGTATAAGCTTGCGGGCAGGGCTCTGATCTCCCCAGTCTGTCTGTAACCACCCATTCATGTTACAATGATTGTTAAAATTGTAAAGCACTATGTAATCTGATAGCACTATGTAAAATCCTGTTAGTAAATAAAATAAATAATAAGTAGTGCGAGGCTCGTGCTTTATACAAATAATGTGTACAGTATATTTCTTTTAAAGCTGCTCTTAGCTTCCATTGTGTTTATGCCTCCCCCGTGTGTCCTTTCCAGGTGAACCCATTGGGGAGTGTGCAGCCTATTTGATTGTATTCAGCCTCCCCTCTGTGTGTTGCGATAAGCAATGGAGATAAGCAATAGGTTCACCTAGAAATGACACATGAAAGAGTGAATGAACACAATGGAAGCTGAGAGTGGTTTCAAAAAATATATATATAAAGTATACAATATGCACCCGCTGTCCCTGGATATGCCTAACCACCTCACAGCAGTGCTTTGCCTCAGAGAAGCAGGCTTATCTGTACCTTCCAAAGAGCCTGATATTATCTAGTGTGGAGGAAAAGAATCCATGTGTTAAGCATAAATAAGGCAGCTAGATGTAAACAGACCAAATAATGATTAAAAGCAAGGAGAGAGCTACGGTGCACCACAGCTTCCCTAATACTATTCAATGCGCGTTTCGCTCTGAATGGCTTGTTCACACTAATTTACCTATCGTTATTTCTTGCTACTCTCCTTGAATGCTGGGGATAAGAAAACAGACTTTGAGAATCCATTATTCAGTATCCTTACCCTAATCTTAGGGTCAGGCTGTGAGGAGGGGAGTCTCAGGGTCAGGCTGCGGGGAAAAGAATTTTAGGATTAGGCTGCGAGGAAGGACGTCTTAGGGTTAGACTGCGGGGAAGAGAGGGTAAAAGAGGTAAGCATTAGGATAAGGGTTAAGGGTAGATTTATATTATACACTTCTGCCTGTTCATCCTCGGGATCATTGATTGCGTTGCCTTAATTTCACAGCCACTTGGGAAATGGCTGGAAGAGAATGGCCCTTTTGAAAGAGGGCCGTTCGAACCTACATCCAGGTAAGCTCTAGATTAGAATTAAACATAAATATGGCCTGTATATGTTTACCATTGTTTACCTTGGATGCATGAAATGTAAAATGTTTGCAGCCCTCATATTGCAGACTGGTTATGGGCTCCTAACTCCAGATTACCCACTATGACTACCTCTTATAACACAGCTATATAAAGTGTTATAGAAATATTCCTTTTAAACTTAGATTCAGTATCATAATTTAGTTTGCTTAAAGTTTTTCCATTTAGAATAAAATAAAAATAATACAAAACACTAACAGGTGTGAAAAAATGTTTATTCAGTAAAAAACTAATTTCTAAATATATAAAACAAGGAAGAAAAAATAAAATACATAAAAACTAAATAAAAAAACTATATTTAATCCAGCAGCTTCTGGACTGTTTCCAGCATTTGATTTGTTATCCGGCCTCTGGAAGCAGAGTTAATGACCCTGCAAATGTCCCCCAGAAAGCCTTGTTCTGTAAAACGGAAGGGAAATTAAGCGTAAGATAAAATATTCCACCGTAAAGTGGAAGACATAAAACACTTAAAAACTTAAATATCTATTAAATTACTTAATTCAGGGTGCATCCTTTTTCTTTTTTAAATTGGGAACTTGACTTTTGGTGCTGTGTGTAAAAAAAAACTCTAACTCTAAGTCTCCCCCCCCAGCCTAACCCTAAGTCTGCCCTGCAGCCTTACCTTACCAGGGGCATCTATGCTATGACAAGGAACCGCAATGGCAGGGCTGTCATTTTCAGCTAATGGTTGTGCTGTAAAACAAATGGAAGGGGGGATACAAAAATAACAATAACAAACATTAAAACAGTAACTATAAATAATCGACAGTGGCCACCAAGCTCCAGATGGGACCTTTAATGATTGGGACCTGATTTTCCATAAGGGTTGTGCTGCAAAAAGGGTTAAATAAAGTTTTAAGTATAATATACACATAAATGTAAATTAATGCATATTAAAATGCAATAATTAAATTTGAGATCGACTATATGAGACACAATTTAAAAAAAATAATATTAACTATAAATATGTGTTATTTACCATCTACTCTAAGGCTGGGACTGGGTTTCTAACTAGTTTAGCAAAGTTGAGCAGGAGGTTAGGTAGCTGGAACAGAAAGGTTAGGTTTAGACTGTGGGACAGGGAGGGTTAAGATCCCCACTGCCACTCTATAGTTGGATGCAGTTTGTAACAAATATATAATATAATATAATATAATATAATATAAGCCAGACCCCCCTCCTTTCCCTGGCAAGCCCCGGTTAGAGCTCTGACCACAGCGACAGAGGAGGTCAGATGCCATAGCCCTGCTGTATTCCTTATTGTCCAACATTATTGTTATTATTATTATTATTATCATCATCATGATCATCATCATTTATTTATAAGGTGCCAAAAGGTGTCCACAGCACCATATAAAATCCAAAAACAAAATACATAACAGACATACAGGGCAGACATGGACAGCATAGTACATAATAAAATACAATATGAATATACAAATATCACAACAATTCAATAAAGTGAAGCAAGCACAGACCGCAAAGCAAAATGTGAGGTGTCAAGCTTGGCAGATGAGGGGATAGAGTGCAGTGAGAGGTTGAGAGGGAGCCACTAGGTGGGGATAGGTAAAAGGGTAGCACAGAGAGTGAAGAGGGTATGAAGTGAGGGGGGAGTGGTGTAGGAGGGAACAACACTAAGAGTAAGAGCCCTGTTGAGGAACTAACACACAAGTTGGTGGGATGAACTTACAGAAGACATAAGGAGGGAAAAGGAAGCAGACTGCTGTTGTGAGTGGAGGAGAGGGGGAAGGAAGGAGAAAAAAGGATAGATGTAGGATGCAGTGAGGGTGTTACGTGGAAGAGGGGTAGGCTAGCCTGAACAGTTGCATTTTGAGTGAGCGCTTGAAGACCTGCAATGTTGGGGAGAGTCTAACTGAAGAAAGGAGATCATTCCAGTGCAGAGGTGCAGCACGAGAGTATTCCTGGACACGACCGTGAGATGTGATGATCAGTAAAGAGGTCAAACAGCGATAGTTAGCAGAACGGAGAGGGCTGGAAGGGGTGTGCATGGAAATGTGGGAAGTGAGGGAGCAGTGAATGACGAGATGGCCTTAAAGGTGAGGGTAAGGAGTTTAAAGAAGCGGACAGCAAGCTAGTGGAGGGTTTGACATAAAGGAGAGGCTAAGGTAGAGCTGCGTGAGAGGAGATGAGCCTGGAAGAAGCACTGTGTATAGATTGAAGGGGGCAAGATGGGTGAGCAGGAGATAAACAAAGAGGTGGTTGCAGTAGTCAATACATGATATAACTAGAGAGTGGATGAAGGGGATCAAACGTAAAGGCTAAAGCCATGCCCTAAAAGTACAATTTGCATCCCTCCCTCCTCCCACAGAGTGAAAGTGTTTCTGCCTCCTGCACTGTACCGCCCTGGCGGCGGATTTAGTACAAGGATGGATCTGGTTCCAGAAATCCGTCTTGGTGCTCGTGCATGCTCCACAACACCAGCTTAGCTTATATTAGGATTCGGCTCATGGTTGGAAACGTTTGTAAATGAATATCAGAGAGATTGTAATAGCATTGTCAAGGTGCTGCACCAAAGGGGTGTGTCCTGTACCACCAAAGGGGTGTGTCTTGTGAATAACTCCTCTTACGGCCGTGTCTAGACTGTGAATAGAAGATCCGCTGACTTCTTCACCTTTATAGAGAAGCTAAAAGTAGGTTAAACTGCAGCTGATGAACAAGAGACCAAAGTATATTTTTCTATTTTTGTCTCTGTTATTGTTGTCTTAATAAGCCGCCAATATTTGATTACATCTTGTTTTCCATGAAAATGGCCACCTCTATGGGCCTCAATGCAGGGAAACAGGACACAATTTCTAAACTCTATCGTACTTCAATAACTTCCAAAACAGAACAGAATTAATTCTAGTCATTGGAAAAAATATATACAGAAGAAGGTGCTTATTCATCACTAAGGCTGACAGTATCATGTCACATGAAATGGTTTCATCATTCCAGGAGTTAAGACATCACTGTTACCCACAAGATCCGCACACTCACATTTTGCTGCTGGTGACTTTCTACTCTTATAAAGGTCAATAAACTGAAATAAAGCAGAAAAAATACCTAAGAAAACCAAAAAGACATTCAGGAGATGAAGACAGAACAAAAAATAAAGAGTCTTCTCTAATAACGAATTAGAAAGAAAAATGGGAATCATGCACTGTCTTACAGTAATTATGCATGAAGCCATTGAAAAAGAACATACATTATGAGCGCGATTACAAATATATTTTACGTGAATTAGAGTTTGAATGAATTTGGTAATGCCAAATTATAAATGAATGAGTGTTAAATGCAAATATGGGCAACATGTTTTTGGGGGCTTGGAATAAAAAAAAAATGCCAGTATTGTACATTTTAGTCTATAAAGTGTTTTAATGATACCGACCCAGCTTTAGGAGTAATCGCACAAAAATGTACAAATCTGCACCTGGACACATGATGGGTGTAAATGAACGAAAACATTTGCATGCAGCAGAATTGTTGGTTATGATTTTTGCACAAAAATACTGAAAAGCGCTAAAGAACATTACAAAACATACAATGCTAAAAAAGATTATATATAAAAAATATATATGTGTTGGTGGTGGGAATCACACAGAACAGCACCTGTTGTTAAAATTTGAACATCTTTATTATAAGACATATTCTGAAAGCCTGCATGACCGCATGTATGCAATCTACGTAACGAAACGCTACATAGATTTTGTAAAATAGTTACTACGCATGCGTAGTAGCTAGAATCGTAAAATTAGGCACGTATGTGAAAAATTACAGGTTGGGAATCCGGCCCATACTGAATATATGAATATTTCTAGAAATGGTTGGTGAGAAACTATGGAGCACTATTTAAGTGAGTGAATCAGCTAAAAGTTATTTAAAGGTCACTGTGTCAACAATAAATACTAGTAGAATAAAATTAAATAAATAATCAACATAAAAACTATATATATAGAGAATGGAGTTCCTAGTCCCAAGCATCTCGGGGGTGTATCCCTTTCTCACCGCTTTGAGAAAGGGACTCAACCCCGAAATGCGTCAGAAAGCATTAGACGAAGGATTAAAGTACTCCACCGTCCTCACTGTTTACCACCTGGGATCCTGCTTTTAAAGACCTCAATCTGAGCCTACCCGGGACAGCTTCAGGAACAAGACACTGGGGGGAAGACGCTTGGGACTAGGAACATATTGGAAAGAACATAAAGGGACCTTACTACAAAGGTTATGTGCCCTATTTGGAACCTTTTTACCTTGTGCAGATCATTATAGGACATGAATCCCTAAGAGACTCCATTCTCCCAACCATTTCTAGAACTATTTATCTTTGAAATTTTGGACACTCCATTTGAGAATCTATTGCAGCTTTCTTTTGGCACAAGTCTTATCTATTTGTATTGAATATATGAATATATTAATGACCCAACATTGCCAATCTAAAACAGAGACTGTAAGATTAGAGGTGGATTGTTTATATATTTAGTGCTTTTAAGAGTGGGATTATAGGAATTTCCCACGATGAAGTACTTATTCATGTTTTTATAGGTCTTACAATAAGATGTTTATATTTTAACAACAGATGCTGCTCTTTGGCCGTTGGCTAATGACAATATCATATATTTTTTTTATATATAATCTCTTTTAGAGCTGTTTCTCTTGTTTTCTTGTTGTTTATTACTCTATTAGTTTGATTCAATTGTCAGCAAAACTTGATCGCAAAATTCTTTTTGCAGATTTACTTTGTGGATTTTAATACGCACCTCATAGGCGCACTTCACGTTTTTGCGGACAATTGAATCTGGCTCTAAAAGTTTGAGGACTAGCACACAGTCCGCCATACAGCAGCTGATTTTATTAAATTAGTTAGCGCCTTCGTTCTCTCTTTTTCTATTTTTATTTTATTTTACTCTCCCTGAAGTTTAACATAGTTTAGCTAAGGTGTAGATTAGCTTCTTTTTTTCTTTTCTTTTGCTGTGACGCCCAACTCAGCCCCTCAGAGCTAAAAGAGATGTGTGTAGAATAGTTAAGGTTGCCCCCGGTACAATTGGAAACTCTGTACATTAGCCTCTGCTGTGGAGACTATGGGCCTGATCCAGACCTACGATGGTACACTGAGCAGTCTAATGCTCAGCGTACCATAACTTCCCTCCCCTGACACTCGCCCCTTGCCCCAGCGTATTAACAGTCACTTACGCCGGCTGAAGGCTATCCTAACTTCAGCCAGCGTAAGCGACTGTCAATACGCTGGGAGGGCGGCGTTGATACGTTACGCCTCATTACCCTCCCTCCCCCCGCTTACCTGCACTAACTTCAGCATAGTAACGCTGGGGGTCGCCCCCTCCAGCGTTACTACGCTGAAGCTACGGACGTTTACGTAGTTACCCTGGGCAATATCTGCCCGGCGCATGCGCAGATCGTCTGTGCGACGGAGGTCTGGATCCGGCCCTATGTACGAAATTTCTAAGTATATCTGGATCAAACCCACAGTCTATTTTATTGGGAGAATTTTAATGTAGGGTCAAGTATAGTATAGGGAGCTGATTCAGAGCTGTGCTTTTAAGGAGTAAGCACAGCGGGGTTCCTGCTCTGCACATGTGCATAACGGGAGTGAGCACAGAAAGTTGGACATAAGGCTACCCGTATGCTTGCTTCCACTCCTGTTTTCCCTGCACTAGTGGATTGTGGTGTTCCACTATATTTAAATTAGAAGAGGGGTGGTTTAGTGTTACTACGAGCACAGCTGTAGGCCAAATTCCCTGTGCTTCCACCTATTTTACAACAACTCAGGGCCGGTGTAAGTGTAAAATGGTGTATGATTTTATTCATTAAATGGGCAAATATGCAGTTTAAACACAGCCCTACACATGTTAAAAATATTAAAATTTACATTTAAGCATAATTTATTTTTTTACATTTATATGTGGTCAACACTACACTATAGCCATTTTTTTTTATCCTGAATTGCTGCACATTTTACTTCTTTAAATAGTGGTTTACATTTTCAAACGGATGCCCATTTTCAGCACGTTCTATCCAGAGCTGCAAATGTCAGAACTCTGGATAGAACTTAATTAAGTACAGCTGAAGAACACAAGACTATCAGCCAATCAGAAGTACTGGCATTAGGGAGTGCATAAAAGTACAGCTGGAGAGGTCAAGACTCAATCAGCCTATCAGTACATACATTAGGGAGCGCATAAAAGTACAGCTGGAGAAGTCCGCTTATTGCATGTCCGCATTGTAGGGGGGGGGGGGTATTAATATTGTACATTAAGGGTTTGGTTAAGCCCTTATGTACAATCTTCATTTAAAATCGGACTGGTGGGTAAATATTAAGGTAGGGTCCTGCACATGGAAAGGCCTAAGTATGATGGGAATATTCTCATCTCTGATAAATCTGAAGGCCTTAGAGTCCTGATGAAGCATAAGCAGGGGGATGGGGGTCGCTTGGCAACAGCAGGTCAGGGGTTATAAGAGGATCTATTTTATGGTGTGATGGGGACGGTTTGAAAATAATATAAAGGGATTGGTTGTTGTGATTAAGGCCGGAGCCGTAACTAGAAATTTCAGCGCCAGGGGCAAAAAGGAAAAATGGTGCCCCCTGACCCTGAATTCCCAATTTAACCATAAATATGAACTTACTGATACCCCCGTAAGAATTGTGCCAAGGGCGGCTGTCCCTATCGCACACCCCTAGTTACGGCCCTGATTAAGGCCCACCCCCTTAATCATAACAACCAATCCTTTTATATCCCTTTATATCATTTTCATACCATCCCCATCATACCATAAAATAGATGTTGTTATGATTAAGGGGGTGTGGCAGGAGAAATTATTTAAGCTTATAGAAAGTAGGGGTTGTTATTGGTTTTGGAATTTTTTCCACCCTCCCTCCCGTAGAGTTCATGGCTAAGATAAGCTAATATGCAGTTACAAGAAATGGCGCATTTGGATATGGGTAAATGTACGTCAACTTAAATCACAATCCCTTGAAGGTAATACGGTTGGGCATTAGCCTATCGGTTGGGCCTGGGTAGGTCATCCTCAGGTGCTGGGGGTGTGATTTGATAAAAGTGTTGTGTGCTCTAATTGATTGGCTTATTTGGGGAGCACTGAGGTCAAGGGGTGTTTGTCCTGGTACGCAAATCACTGACCTGCACCTGCAAGCTTTATCCAAAATATATATCCAAAATATATGGGGCCTGATCCAGACTTAGGTGTATTTTATATACCTAACTTACACCCTACTAAGGATAATGCAGTCCCCCGGCACTGCCCTTGCAACTACATAACTTAGATGAACCCTAAATCTGGTCATAATGGGCCTGATCCTGAACAACGATGTAGCGCTGAGCGTGCTAACGCTCAGCGTTACATCGCTGACTCCCCCTGGCATGGGGCCTGATCCAGACTTAGGTGTATTTTATATACCTAACTTACACACTACTAAGGATAATGCAGTCCCCCGGCACTGCCCTTGCACATAACTTAGATGAACCCTAAATCTGGTCATAATGTCTTGATGTATGTAAAAGAGCCTAACCCAGCCCATACTGTACAATAGAAATAGCAAATTTTGGTGGATGGCACTCAGGAGGGGTTGGTGCTGGGAAGTGCAGGTGCTGCTGTATCTGCTTATAGGTGCCCCAATAGCACCTCATACAATTGATAACAGATAATGGGGGGAAAGCAGATATGGGTCAGCGCTACTCTGGGTATTGTTATGTTGTTATGTTGGAGGATCCTGTGTAGCTGATCCAAGGGATAATTATGTTTGATAATATTAGATAATATTGCAGTGGTGGCGGCGGTAATGTTCAAAGGAATGTCAGCATACAGTGGTGTGGAGAAGATGCAGTAGAGAAAGGGAAACCAGAAACAGATAATAGCTTGCAATAGTGAAGTATTTTTGGCACTGAAGTAGTATAATAGAATAATGCACTCACGCTATCCCGGTAATGTAAATGCTGATCAGGCGGTACATGTGGTCGACTTCTAGCTGTGCTGCTAGGGAGCGGTGCATGTGCTTCAGTCCTCCTGCGTCCTGGTGCGGCGGCTAGGTACTGCCCCGCCGGGGTCCCTGGCTGCTGGTGTCCTTGGCTGGGCTCGCACTTGTGGTCTCCTCGGTCGCTGTGGGTCCACCTGGTGTGTTGTGCTGTTTGGGAGCAGTGGGGATGCCTCGGTCTTCCCGCGGGCTGGTGAGTGGGCGGGGTTTGCCCCGCTGGAAGCGCCAGTGATTGGCGTCCTCGGCTGCGCTCGGCTGAAGAAGCGTGTGCTGGTCTGTTGCTTCGATTCTCTGTCTGCTCAGAGCCAGGTCAGGGATGTCTGCTTGACGGTGCCCAGGGTGCACGGCGTATATGCAATCTACGTTGCAAGAAGTAACGTAGATTACGTTCCAAAATTACTGCGCATGCGCGGTAGCACTTTTCTGAAAACTCCGCCCGCAAATGCAATGCGGCCGGAGCTCTGCATATGGCCCCTGGTCAGGCCTTTGGGATCTGGATGCAGTATATTTTGTGCGAGTCAGAGTAGAATATGCTCAGTTGTTAGTAACTGGAGCGGTTACCAGCTTCTCTTTTAGGGTTTCCTTATTTTGTGTCTTTAACCCACATTGGTTTTCCCTTTCTCTACTGCATCTTCTCCACACCACTGTATGCTGACATCCCTTTGAACGTTACCACCGCCACCACTGCATTATTATCTAACAAGAACTGGAGACTTTTCGTCATAAGGACTTTATCCTTGGAACATTTCACCACAATTCAGCCCCTCTTCTCCCATTTCACCCCTCCCCTCCCTAACCACTGAGTCTACATCCCCCTTTTTCTAATCAATGACCATGCAAACATAATTATCCCTTGGATCAGCTACACTAGATCCTCCAACATAACAATTCCCAGAGTAGCGCTGACCCATATCTGCTTTCCCCCCATTATCTGTGCAATATAAATGCCTCCCTCCTCCAACACTGCGTATATTTGGCTTGCATAGGGATATCGCGCCCTTTCATATGGAGTTACGTACAAGTTATGTACAATCAAAGTTACGATGTGTAACATCTGCCGTGCTCATGCAGTATGCGTAAATTGGATGTCGTTATTAAGCCTGGATCAGGCCCATAGTCTCCAACTATAATTTGGCCATCAATTAATAAACTATGTCCCCTATTTAAAAAGCCATACAAGTCTCTGTGTCAGTTATTTCATTAAGAGGTATGGGCTGGATGAATGCTGTATGAGTGAGTCCTCATCCGTGTGCTGCTTAATACAAATTAGGATTACACAGCCTATTATATTAGTGGAGGTCTGTTAGCAAGACACTTTTACATCTGGATCCAGCCCTATCCTTGTCTGTTTATGTTGGTCTTGTTTTATTATTGTTCCCAGTTGTAAAGTATTTGCACCTCTATAGGATTACACAGCCGATCATACTAGTGGAGGTCTGTTAGCAAGACACTTTTACATCTGGATCCAGCCCTATCCTTGTCTGTTTATGTTGGTCTTGTTTTATTATTGTTCCCAGTTGTAAAGTATTTGCACCTCTAAATAAATGTTATCTATACATTTGTATAATTGCTGTATTATTGGACATAGCAGTGCAGTGTGTAATATCTTTTGGGAATGTTGTGACCTTTGGATGGTTATCTAAGCATGATTAGAATGTTAGTAGTTGACTCTCTCCAGCATATCAGGAGTCTGGCTCTCTCCTTATAACAACATAATCAGCAATGATTTAACCTCTTGCTTAGAAAATGTCCTGAGTGTGGGACTAAATGCATTTAATGTCTTTGATCACATTTCATTACTGTTTATGGAACACAGAATGAACCTCTTTTACACCATATTTGTTTGTTGGACTTTCAATGGCCTCTGACATTTGATCCACTGCCAAAAAGGATTCCTATTCTACTAGAGCAGGACGGAAGTCTAACACCGCCTCTACCATCTGGCTGCAATTAGCTTCAAGTGAGCACCTACAGTAAGTCAGCTAACACGACAGCAAAACTCTGGAGGTTTCATGTTATCGACCATTTAATCCCAACCACCACATAACCTGCTCTGGATCCAATTTATGGGACAGTCTTGTTCCTAAATGCCTGCAATCAGTAGAGAATAGAGTTTTGCGTCATCTATAATAACCTCAGGCTTCCTGCTCCTGTACTATCAATTGGCACTTGCTTAGTTACTCAGGATATTCCCAGGATTTCTTATACCAGTGGTAGTGAGTGTTTTCATTGTGTATTGTGGTTCTTAGTATGGGCATAGCATTTAGCCCTGTGATTTTAACATTTGCATATTTAATAAATGCTTGCTATATAGCTGCTCGGTTGTTCGGTCAGTGAATTCTTCCATCATGAATATTACTGAACTATTGGGGCCAGGTTTACTAAGCTGAGGGTTTGGAAAAGCCCACAGCAACCAATCAGATTCTAGCTCTCATTTTCCTCCACTTTTACATACTAGAGAATGTTATCTAGAATCTGATTGGTTGCCAATTATACAAACCCGCAGCTCAGTAAATCTGGCCCTTGGAATTAATACATTTATAGCCCTGTGTTCTTTAGCCTTTTAGTACTTATTTAACCTTTTCTCAACTCTAGTAGTAGAGTCAACATTCTTTATATTAAAAAACAAAAACAAATCAATGTATGTAGCGAAATAGCCAGGCAAGGTGCTGGGGAGTGACTGACCATATTGCAATATTTTTTAAAATGGTGCCAATCATCAGGACTGGAGACAAATACATTTATAGTACACATGTAACCATGAGCCAGCCAGCAGCGCACTCAGGGGCACATTACCTGGGTTTCTGCTGCTATTAACATTGTACACCAAGACCAGTAACGAGAGGCTTTTAGCAGCAACAATTTGGCATGACCTAAAGGGTAGCCTAAGTGCCATGAAGCCTGAGGATTCAGAATAAGTAATAACAGGGCCACCATTAGCATGATGCTGTCCCACCCATCCCTAATTCTATGCTTATGCTGGATAGGCCCATGAGGAGACTTTGCCATGGACCTTTCCACTGCTAATGGTGGCCCTGTTCTTACTTATTCTGAATCCTCAGGCTTCATGGCACTTATCCCTAGTAACTCTAGGAATTACAGTGGAGATTGAGAGGGGGCAGATTTGCAGGATATTTATGGACCCTTTGGAGATAACTACCCTAATATCAGGAGTCTCCCGGATATTCCGGGATAGTCGGCAACCCTGAAATACCTTTAGCATTATTGTGCAGACTGAGAATAGGAGATTCGCTGACTTCTTCATCTTTGTAGAAAAGATAAAAACAGGAGACACTGCAGCTGATTAACAAGAGACTAAAGTGTATTTTTCACTTTTGTCTCCATTATTGAAGTCATGTTGCCTTAGATAACTGCTGGTCTTTGATTAAATCTTGGTATTCATGACATTGGCCATGTCCATAGGCTATGGTTGCTGAATCTCCCAGAGTGTCCAGGAGACTCCTGAAACTTGGGCATTTGTGCTTCCATGTCCTCTGTATATCTATAAACCTAATGTTACTAAGGATGGGCAGAGTTTGATTGTGTAATTTTGCATCATGAAGCCATAATCATATGATGAGCATTTTCAGTTTTTATTTTTGGAGTAGGAAGATAATTAACAACTAACGAGAGGAAAAAACTGCTTTATCATCGTTAAGGCTGACAACATTGTGCAACACTATGTATCATGTCACATGAAATGCTGTCATGACTTCCATAATTCCAGGAGTAAAATATCACAGTTACCCACAATTACTGCACACTCAAATTAAGCTGCTGATGATATTCTACTGTTAAGGCCAATTAACTATAATAAAGCAAAAAACATAAAAGTAAAAAAAAGCAAAAAAGACAGAAAGAAAAATAAATAAAATAATAAGCAATTAAATAATATTAAAAGATTCTAACATTCTAAAGCTGGCCAGATACTGAGCGATTATTAGTCCGAACATCCAATTATTGAGTGATTGGGCAATTAATTGCTGTATTCAGCGATCAAGATAAATTTTTCAAATACCAAATAAGCGTACCAGAAGCACCCTGGTACAATTATTTGGCCTTTTGACATTGTAATTTATATCAGGCACTAGCTTCTGATATTTAAAGCTGAGCCAATTAGCCAACTGAAAGGCTCCCTCTTCTTCTAGGGCCTCCCTTCTGCTAGGATTATGGGCCCCGAAAAGAGAGGTGATAGGAAATCATCCCGCTCATCGGACCACCTCCTGCTGGGATTGGTAATTGTCTTAATGCATGGCCAGTTTAAGGGTCATTGCAAATGGATTTTACAGATGCAAATTACAATGTAAAATAGAGTTGAAAAGAATTTGGTAATACCAAATTATCATAAAAGTGAGTAGTAAAATGCAAATATTTGCAATATGTTTCTGAGGTCTGGGATGTTGTAGGAAAAGGAAGGATAAAGAATGGCAGTAATATTGTCTGCAACTTTATAGTATAAGTATTTTGCTCATACTGACCCAACTTTAGGAGGGATGTGGGTCCCGGATGAGAAAGGACCTATTTCGAAAAGGGCCGTTCTATCCCAGCCAGTTCCGGACTGACTAGGAAATTGATTGCTTCAGCCTCAAAGAGGCAAAGCAATCAATCCCCGGAGCACCAAACTCTGTGCTCCGAAAGGTAAGTAAAGAATCTAACCCCAACCCTTACTACAACCCTCCACTTCCATTACCCTAACTCTCTCTTCCTCGCAGCCTGACCTTAATCCTTCCTTCCCCGCAGCCTAACCCTAACCCTCCCTTACCTGTAACCTAATTCTAACCCTAAACCTCCCCTTCTATGGCCCTAACCCTTCCCAGAGCCTAACCCTAACCCTCCTCCTAACCCTAAAGGTCTCCAGAGAGGTTACTCACCTCTCCAGTGGTGTCTGCGGCAGGTGTGTCGGGTCCGGTGGGCGGTGCTTCTGAATATGAAAGGGTGAGAATACCGATCGGCATACTCACCCATTCAAAAACAAAATAAAAATTTGCAAAGACTGTCTTGTCAATGTTTTGGTTGTTTTTACTTCTAAAAGGCAGTATTCTGGCCGGGGACTCCCACCGATTTAGGAGTAACTGCACTAAAAGGGACAAATCTGCAGGAGAAGAAAATAAATGAATAACCCCAACGGTCCTGGTGGTAATAGTGTTTCAATTTAAACAGCTGTGAGGGGAACTAGGACTCCATACAAAAATGTACTATAACAGAGAAAACACAGCGCTAATTAATATGAAAGTAAATAATATTGCGCACATGCGTGCTCCAGATGTTACACGCCAATCTCCTATTGTACGGAATGCTGTTCTGTAGCATAGCAGATCCGTCCACCGCAGCAGGTCTTTCCTTCTGCCCACCAAAATTATGCAAAGTGGTTGGGGAGGGGGGTGGAAGCATACTGAAATTTTACAGTGTTGGTTTGGTTTAAGATTTTTGTGTGGATCAGTGGTCGTACGAACTAGTCCAT
Source organism: Limnodynastes dumerilii (assembly GCA_011038615.1). Classification (NCBI taxonomy): domain Eukaryota; kingdom Metazoa; phylum Chordata; class Amphibia; order Anura; family Limnodynastidae; genus Limnodynastes; species Limnodynastes dumerilii. Next base: position 16,439 of record WWET01005844.1, read on the forward strand.
GCGTCAGTCTTAAGGCTGAGGGGAGTGACAGGGGAGTATTCCCCTCTTCTTGTAGACTGCCAGACCCCCGCATGTACGGAAAGCGGCTGAATCCAGTCCATAATGTATGTCAATAGATGTATTCACTAACTGAGTAGCTATAACAATGCATCCTAATTTATTAACCATGATTAAAATGAGATTATATTTTATAAATATCCACCTAAAGAATAATGAATATCAACCAGTGCTCGTAGTGGACCGGTATACGGCGGTATGGTATACCGCCACTTCTGTGAGTCGGCTCTGAGTAAGAATACAGCAGAGAATTTTAAAATTCTATGGGCCTCACTTACTAAGGTCGATTTGGTCCAAATTGCTCAAACTCCCGGGACTTTGCCTGTGATTTACAAATCACTGTATTCATTAAAGACAAAGTCTCTTGTGAGACTCAGGAGGAACTGTACAAGTATAGAGACCTTCCAAGAACAAGGGGAGATACTGAGGGAACAATTCTTAAGGAAGGGGTATGAAAAGGAAAAGATACAGAAGGCTTTTCTGAAAGCAAAGAATAAAGAGAGAAAAGATTTAATAAGAGAAAAGAAGAAAGAAGAGTTACAACAGAATAAAGTAATGTTTATAACTCAGTTTAACCAAAACTTTAGGAGAATAGAGAAAATAGTTAGAAGTCATTGGGATCTCCTATTAAGAGACCCAGATTTAAAAAATGCCATAACAGAAAAACCGAAATTTGTGTATAAGAAGGCGAGAAACTTAAAAGGCACTGTTGTTAGGAGTACTGCCCCTGTCCCAAGAGAAGCAGGATCTATTAAGAGTAAGGGTTTTGTAAGATGTGGGATTTGTTTGGCTTGCAAATCGGTTAAGGGTACACAAGGTAAAACCACTATGTACAAGGCCAGTGCTAACAATAAGGAAATGAAAATAGAAGATTTTATCACGTGCAACTCTGTGAACTGTTTGTATTTGATTGAATGCACATGTTCAGTACAATATATTGGCAGAACATCTAAGAAGTTGAGAGACAGGTGGGCGGAGCATGTTAGGAATATCAAGAAGGGTAACATGACCCATCCCCTCTTTCTCCACTTCAAAGAAGAACATAATAGCGACATTAGAGGTATAAAGCAAATCTTGGGCATCAGAAAGATAAAACCTAACTGGAGAAGAAATAATATGAAAAAAGAGTTATCCAGGAAAGAAATGGAGTTGATTTTTAGGAATGATACCCTAGCACCAAAAGGTTTGAATGGGACATTTAAGATGAAGTGTTTTTTATGAATTTTGCACCTTAGATTATTTTATTAGAAGTTTTTAGATTTACACTTGATTGTTAGTAAGTAATCTTTATAGGAATTTTTACACTTTAGAGAATTACTAAGAGTCAATAATTGAAGTAAAGTTTTTTCGACTAAATATTTACTATGTAATATAATGGCACATGCACTTTTTGAGTATATAGGAATTATGCACTTTAGAAAAAATAGGAGTGAATTTTACACATGCACTTGATCATATAAGATTTTTGCACTTTAGGGAAAATAGGAGTCAATAATTGAGACACTGTTTTGTAATGTAAGATTTTTTAATATTTATTATGAAACACATAGCACAAGCACTTTTTAGCAATTCATTCACCCGCTAATAGATATTTAGGATTATTTCATAGGAATCCTACAATTGTTTGAAAGAATAAATAATGAAGACAGCTATATGGAGAACACACTGGATTTCTTAATATGGCATGGGTCATTTTAGTATTGTAATCATTTTAGGGTATGAATTATAATATAAATATTAATTTCCTCCCCCTCCTGTATATCCAATGAAAAATGAAATCCAAAGAAAAAAGTTTATATGGTAGATAATAGAAAACATATCATGGCCTGAATCATTTCGGGGATGTTGAATGTATTCTTACCATATGAATTTTTAACAAGAGTATGGATGCTATGGATTTTTTCGTTGATTAGATATTTATCATCTTTTTTGTAATACTCTTCTACCCCTGGAATATATATGTAGGGTCATTTGGTTTTAGAAAATGATTTTTATGTTTTTAATATAATAATTCTTCCACCTCCGGGCGGTTAATAGATGAAGTTGCAGAAAGCGAATGATGTGGGATATTTGTTGGTGTCGGGATATAAATGCTATATAAATTGAAGATTTGGATATTCAACATTAGGGAGTGACATGGCCTGAATTACTTTGAGGATGTATATATAAACTTCCGTTGGATTAATCTATAAGAATCGATACTAAGAATTTCATGTAACTATCTATTGAAACACCCAAGAGGAGGAAATTGGAAATTAAGGTAAATATCATTGTTTTGAATGGAAGGTTTTTTATGCTATTATCGGGGGAACTCTTCTATCTCTAGGACCTGGGGGAATAATGTATAGGAAAGTACCAACAAATGGAAGATCGTATACTGTTTAGGTTTTAATAGTAATATTGTACAAAGTTTTAGTTTTGAAATAATGATCCATGAGAGGAACAAAAGGTTATACTTACGGCAAATAAGAAAAATGAAGTTCTTGGAGATTATGCAGGGATAATGTGTAAGCGGGTGAACGGAAGGAATACCCGCTATAACCTTTTACTCTTTTTAATGATTTAATAAAGGTAGAACTTCAAGGAGTAAAATGATGATGAATTTTAGAGGAATATTATATCAGGGATCAGTTACTTTGAATGTTTTTAATTTTTTAATAATTAAAGTTATAAATGACGTCAGGAATAGTCAGAATAAAAGGAGGACCTAATGATATCCCTGTACTCACCTTGAAGAAGACTGCCAGACAGTTGAAACGCGTCAGTGTACTCTGTCGGAAGCAGGGACATAGGATTGCATGGTATTTAACTGTTGTGATTTACTGGGACTGTTTTACATCTGTATTCACAATGGGCCTGATCCAGAGCTACGCCGATGCGCTGCACTTACCCTGGCACTCCCCCTGTGCGGGCGTATGGCCCCTTCCTTATGCCGGCTGA
>WWET01005844.1:34953-67512 GCA_011038615.1 Limnodynastes dumerilii
TTTGAATTGCTTACTGAAAACAGATACTGACCAGCTTTACTATTACACTGTTATTTAGACTTGGGCTGGGAAATATCACCTCTCAACACTAGTACTGTTTGCAACAAATGAAATATGACACCCCTGCAATCAACATGGTTTAGCCTAGGAGTGACTTTAAGTTCTTATTTTAAGAAGCTTCTTAAGTGTGAATCAGGTCCATTGTTACAAAGCCCACTCACACAGAAACACACCAATGATATTGCATTGTTTGCAGTTTTCAAATGTAATGGTATTATAACATGCATCTTCATGTAATACACTTTAATGTATTAAATTATAAGTGCTGTGAAACTAGAAAGTGCCAATGGCCCTGTAGACATTATTGTGAATGATTTATCTCACACTGTGAAATCAAGCCCATTCCTATTCATTTTGATGAGTACATAACATTATTTGTGTGAATGCAGGCTGTCCATTTATCAGTGACATCATCGACACATAAGACAGGTGTCAATTTCAAGGACTGGGGTCATACTGGATGTGCAACGAGAATTTCAATATAACACGTTACTCTAAAGTCATCTGGAAACACATTGGAAAGCACTAATCAGGTCACTATGCCAACCTAAGAGAAAATGCGATATGAATCCATGGTAATTGTGTGCCCCAATGCAGGAGATGAGCAGGGCTACAGCATGTGAATGGTACAGTGATATAACGGCACATGGTGGAGGCTGCCTCTGCACATGAACGGGCTTCAGAAGCATGGTAGGCAATACCCAGAACACGAGGTGGGACGTACTGCAAGCAGTTTTCATGCTACAGACATCAGTTCATGGCAGGCAAAAAATAATTAGAATGGGGGCTGGAGGGGAAGGGGTGACTGATTGAAGAACAGCATGGCAAGTCATTGATTGCTATTGACAGCTAGGAACCCCTAGTATGACAAGTACCTGGGAGCAGAAGTACGAGCCTTGGATGCCCAGCTTGATGCAGGTTGGGCACTGCAGCTTGGCTGCGCTGGTGCAGTCCTCTGTCTCACACACTCTGCTCTCCACCGCCGCCATGCTTCACCCGGCTGCACCCACAGGACGGCGGGGAGGAGACGAGCGGAGGGCGTGTGCTGGAGACGGAGAAGGCTGGGGGACGCTCGCGCGCTGTTCTGTCTGTGGAGATAACTAAGTGAGTGACGTCAAATGACGCGATATGACAACAGGAAAGGGAACAGCTTACGCGCTATCCAATCTTTACACACCGCTCGTGTGTGCTTGTGTTGCAGAAAGCCAATGGGTGCCGGCTCCTGTGGGCGGGGCTTGCCTATGCGAAAGGAGAGCAGGTTGTCTGGTGTGGGCGTGGCCGTGCGGCGAGACGCGTCTGGATGGGATTGTACCCACCATGCAATGCTGGTTTATATTAGGAGAAGGAGACTGGTAGCGGGTACTAGGAGCATGAGCTCTAGGGAGAGAAGCTATATGCACATTTATGTCCACTTATACGATATGTAGCACGAGAAGGGGTCAGCAATACTAGTAATAGGTACTTGGTTGGTTTAATAGTACTTTCTACTAGGAGCGTAATTGTAATGATAGATAATTTCATCTTTATCAAAGGTCACACTCCGTGGTCCATTCATAAAGAAAAGAGAAATGGATACTAGTTTGTGCTTTCTTCTGCAGTCTCCCATCTGTACTATGTAAGAGAACCAAACAGTTCTGCATTTCTGATCTGATTAAGTAATTCTTTTTACTTCTCTAGACCATAATGATCATTTCTTTAAGGTGGGTATCATTAAAATGAATGGCACTTGTCTGTAAACAGCATGTTGGGTGGTCTTAACCAATTATTGCTTGATTTCACCTAATGAGCAATGTCCAGCATGCAGAAGAAAAAAATATTGAAGTTGCGGACATTTACACAAACTCAGAGATTCAGCAAATCCGTAAGGCAGATCCTCTAAAACGCAGAGGTGCATGTTTTTTGTTGTTATTTTTTTTATTTTTTTAAAACAAGCAACTTTGAATTACCTATTCTAAAAAAAAATAACAATTAGTAAACCTGCAGTCGGCGCTATAATGGCTCCGGCCACGGGTTACCGTGACGAAACCAAAACTAAGTTTTTTTTTATATACAATTACATTTTAAATTATTGTATGCCCTGCCATCCAGGGCCCGCCACGCCATATAAATGTTCCCCATACGTGTAACCTAAAAGCTGCCTGTTATATGTGTTTAAATAAAACATAAGTTAACAGTAAAAATAAAAAAAAAACAATTATGAACAACCCCCTTCCCACCGCAATAAATTCAATAAATAACTAATATTGACCCTATCGGGCATGCTGATGCTTGTAGTATTACAAGCATCAGCATGCCCATGGCATGCTGACTCTTGGAGAACCACAAGCGCCAGTATGCCCTGCCATCCACAGCCAGCATGGGAACTCACCAAAGGTATAAATATGACCCAATGACAGTAGAACTGGTTGGCAGGGCATGCTGGCACTTGTGGTTCTCCAAGCACCAGCATACCCTGGCATCCGTGGCATGCTGATGCTTGTAGTATTACACGCATCATCATGCCCTAAAGGGCCAATATTATTTACTGCGGAGGGGGGGGGTTGTTCATAAATGTGTTTTTTTTTTGGTTTTTTTTACTGTTTATTTTTTAATTAAACACATATAACGGGCGGCTTTTAGGTTACACGTATGGGGGACAGGTATATGGATGACAGGGCATGCTGGCGCTTGTGTTTCTCCCAGCCCCAGCATGCCCTGGTATCAATGGGCATGCTGGTGCTTGTAGCACTACAAGCATCAGCATGCCCTGTAGGGCTGAAATTATTTATTTTTGTTATAGCGGCGAGGGGGGAAGGGGTTTATTTATGTGAAATTTTTATGTGTTATTTTTTTTTTTTACACTTTTACTAATTAACTTTTTTAGCTTCAGTGAGCTGCTTCTTACGCTTACACCATCCCCTGGGATGGTGTAAGCTTAAGGCTGATGAGCAGCCACCAGACAGCACAGCATGTAATATTTAAATGAGAAAAACACCCCTTTTTTCATTTAAATATCATGGCACTCCCTGTTCCACAGGCACAGTGCTGTCGGATGAGAACACAGACTGTTGTGCAAACTTGCTCCCATCTTTCTGTGCGCAGTGCTCATTTTTGCTGCGCTTCCTTCTAATAAAAAGATGGAAGCGCAGCTCTGAATCCGGCCATTGGTAGAAGATCCTTGCTACACCAGAGAAGCTCATAGAGAATTAAAAAAAAAAAGCTGTTCATATTAACATATTTCAGCATTTTAGTTAGTATTTAGTACTGGATATCTGTTTAGTTTTTAATAAATGGACACTTTTTCTTTGAGATTGTTTGTTTTTAAAGGTCACTGAAGGAAAAAGTAGGACTGCATTTCTAAAATTCAGAGGAAAAAAATGCACTTTTTTATATCATGCCCTCTGCTCTTCCCTGCATTTATTACAGTCTAAACAACAAATTCAGTTAACAGAATGAGTGCAGTTGCTGAGGGTTAACCTTCAGACTAAATTTCCTAAGAGGGCAGCCGTCTGAGATTACTCCGGGTGGTCTGGTAATTGAGACCGGAGTCCAGAGGAATAACGTTCCCAGCCTATACAAGGTTCGGGAATAGAGAGATTTCAAAGTTACATCACTTAAAATCCAAACAGCAAAAAAAAATAAAAAAAAATATGATTTCCAAGGTTTTTTAATGAAGGGGGGGGGGTGTAAACCTAGGGCGGTATGACATAGGAGACCCCATTTGGACAAGAAGTTATACTTGCATGTCTTCTACAGTTGTCAAGCAGTTCTCCAAACATAATAATTGAAGCAGGAAGCTTTTGTACTTCTACAGTTATAATAAATAACTCCGAAAATAACCCTAAAAACACAGAAAGAAGCTAAGGTAAGTAGTACAACTTTCAATTCGCCGCCCCGACAAGATCTTGTGTTATTGAACCCGGGTTATAGCTGTGTGTCCTTGCTCTTCACCCCCTTTTCTTTTAACCATTCACACTGGGCAATATGGGTTTTTGAACCCGGGTCTGCCCTGGCAAAAAGTGTGAGTCATCTGTTTGATTACTTATTTCCCTAAATCTCCCAATCACTTTCTTTCTGTGAGACCTGGGTTAATAAAAACACGGACCTCACCTTTCATACTGGAGTCTATCCGGATCAGACCTGGAAATAACCTGCCAATTGTCCCAGGTCTGACTCATGGGTCATTAGACCTTGGTAGAGGTGTTCAGACTCTTTCACACTGAGCCTCGACCCGGGTCATCAGGGCTTGCCCTGGCAATATCCTGGGTTTTTGGCTCAGTGTGAATAGGGTATAGGTGACAGCTTTGATAGCTAGAGGCAGACCCTGCAATCTCCTGCATTAAGTAGGTTATGCTTTAGCCAGCAATTTTTTTAGTCTATATACTGGACAGTGGAAGCGTCAAGACAGATATTCCTCACACAACTTCCATTAAACACTGTCATTTTTATATTACCTATACCCCAAAGTGTCTCTTCACCCCTTATCACCTGTGCCTTTCACAACACATTACATCTTTTTCCCCACATGCCCATTACCATACAGAGTATTTGGTGATGTGGGACCGTATTCAGACTTCCATGCTGCGATCAGAGCACAAATATACACACGGACGGAGCAAGTTACACCCACCAAAACCCCAGTCACTCCCCTTGCTAATCCTTCATCTCGGAGACTTCCGCCTCCATAGACTGGCATTATTTTTCCATTAAGGAGCGTATTTGTCCTCTGTCCGTGCGTATATATGTAATCGCGCCCACTTCCCTTCATTTAAATGCCCCCCGCCCTTTTCTATTTAAATTCCTAGGTGCGTATATTTCCTATCGACTTCCGCGCATATCTACCTACGCCCGCTAGACAAGTCCGCTCGCAATGCATTTCCATCTGTCCGTAATGGCCATCCGCGCAAAATGTCTACGTGAACTGCGTACAAAAAATGACTACGCAAAAAAGGATCTCTGAATACGGCCCGTGAACATTATGTAATGCACTTCTGGACTGTCAGTGAGAAACTTGCCAACCCTGTTCACCCAGGTACGTATTCACACTTAAGAAAGTGCTGCTTTTTCCATGCGTATTTTTAAGTACGGATAAACTGCGTATACGTATTACCTTTTTTTTTACGCAAGCTCCGTAGGATTTCGGCATGGAAATCCATTAGGCACGGACTTCAATTCCGTGCCCAGTGAGATATGACCAAAGGGGCGTGTCAGTCAGTCAGGAAGCTACGAAAAATGGGGGGGTGCATTTAAATAGCCTATTAAGAGCACAATTAAGAATGTACGCATGTACTTAAGCACAAATATATGCACAGAGAATTAAGGTTGCCCTATGGTGGCGGAAGTCTGCTAAAATCCTTAAGTAAGAGGGGAGTATCGTGGGTGTTGCCTTGCCACTTAGGCGCGTATATTTGTGAATATGTGCGTACTTATTTCATTGTTAAGTGTTAATACGGTCCTTTGTTAGAAGCTGCATTTTCCTAAAACTTTTAGGTAGTTCTTAATTTGCCCAGTAGAGGTTACCAGTGCCTTTAAATAAATAAATGGCTACTGTTAAAGAAGGGGAGTAACTTCGTAAGAGGTGACTGAAGGATGTTTTATAAGAAAGGAAAAAGGAGATATAGACAGAGAGCTTTAAAGAAGAGGCCACCTTTCCAGTTCAGTCTGCAAGTAAAACCTCTTCACAGAGACCTGTATACAAAAGAGGGGGATGCTAAGAAAAGCAGAAGAAGAGGAAGAGCTATGCAGTTAACATGACACTACCCAAGGTAGGCAACTGAAACATATCGAATTTGCAGTGTTTGTGTTAACATCTATTTGAGCGCAGATCAGTGGTCGGACGGACTCTGATCCGCAAGTGTGACTAAAGGCTGTCTTATGGCAGCGTAAGTCAGACTATTTAAGAACGAGAGAGGGGAGTGATGGGAGTTCACTCCCCTCTCTTGTGTGAACGGACAGACCCCCGCACATACGGAAAGCACGTACAGTGCAGTACAAGTTGACAGGCGACTTACGTATGCTTTGTGCATAAGTCGCTCTCATTAAGTCTGGATTCGGCCCATAGATTGTAGCTCACAATGCACATTTGTTACAGATTGCAGGAAAAAGACCAGTAGAACTGTGTAACAAAAAGCATATTTAGGGCAGAGGTGGACCCTAACAAAAACACAGTGATACTGACCTCCAATAATAAGTCTCAGGCTTAATAGCTGGATGAAAACACTCTTTTAGTAGTGTAACCAAGGGGTGCAGGGGGAACAACAGCTTCCACTCACTCGCTTCAAATCATTAAAATGGCATGGTTGTCTCAAAACCCTACCAGTGCAACCTTGTAGGGCACCAGAATTTATCCAACAGTGCAACCTTAGACATATTGCTTGCCCTGTTAATGCTAATAATGTCCTATAGCAATGGACAGAATGCAGCATCAGCGGGTAGCCAGCAGCATGTCCCTGCTGTATCCACACAAACTTGCAAATGATTGGGAAGCCATTCCCTCGACTTGCATACCCTAAAAATAGTGATGGAATAGAAGTTTGGACATATTGGCCCTTCGAATCAACGTCTATACTAAACATCCCACCTATTAGCACAATTTGCTCACCTCTGTCAGAAGTGTCTGAAGTCTGGATTGAGCAGCATGTGCTCTGATAGGGTTGTTCAGATGTGTGCATATGTGCCAATTGCAAAAACTGAGATTCTCAGATCTGACCGCATGGAAAACGTCTAGGATACTTGGAAAGACATGGGGGTGTATAATTGGGTTCCAAAAATGCCAAAAGCCATGGTGCACTTTCCCAAAAGATATCCTGTAAATGTTTTAAGGTGCTCGACTAAAGAAAGTAATATATGTACACTAATGACTACGGGCCTGATCCAGACCTATGCTGGTGTGCGTAGCGTATTATCGCCGAACGTGCCACCAATGCACGGCAATAGGCACTCCCCTTGCTCGTACCTAGTTTAGCATCCATACGCTCGGCAAACCCTACCCTAACTTTTGTGTTCGTTCCCACGGCCGTCCGTACGTTCATTGCATATAAACGACGCTTAGCACACCCATACTGTACAATTTATATGCCTCACCCCGCCTACATTCCTTAACTCCAGCGTCCATACTAACTTCGTACTATAAACACGCCCCGTCGTATGAAAAAACGCAAACAATACGGACACCAGAATCGCCGCTACGAAAAGATCTTTTGTACGACCGGAAGTTGTTACTATGCACATGCGCAGTGCGTTTTTTCTGCCGTTTTTACGCTTACGATCAGCGTTAGCTCGCATGCGAGCGTAGGTCTGGATTAGGCCCTACAGCACTAAGTCAGTGCTACAAAAATTGTTTTTTATGTAAGTAATATTGCATAAAATCATTACATATTACTGGTAAATATTTCACCGGAACAAACATCCAATGTGCACAAAATTAAAAATAAAACGTGACAAGTCAGCATGACTTGTATGTTTGGGTGAGAAGTATCTCTACCTTGGATGTTTTGAACTTTTCTACTGCTGACATTGCCAGAATGTTATTCATGGACTGTAACCCTGATTATATGGACTTTGATGCACTTTAATTACACTCTGGTATTGAAAGATTATCCATGAGATAACCCACCATATGAAAGCTGTTACTGTTTTTACATTATTTGACTTGTCACGTTTTTTTTATATTTTTTGCACTTTTTTGCACTTTGGATGTTTTCCGGGTGAAATATGAATCAGTAATGATGTTTTGCAATATTACTTAATTACATAAAATACAATTTTTGCAACATATCACAGACCGACTTGGCTGGGTATCTGCTCTAGGTTTACGGGGACGTGATAGGGTTTCAGCGTGGTGTTGGAAGCTGGAGGATTTGATATATGATCTCATGTGTTAGTGGTTCACAGGACAAAGTAGACTTGGCTGGACTGGACTAAACAAGCTTGACTGGACTTGACCTGGACTGGACCAGGAATTGACATGAACTGGAACAGGTATAACAAACTGCAGACCGTTCACTATTGGGATAAATAGGCTGATTACTGCTGGCTGGTTTTGCAGGCTGATTGCTGCAAGCTGAAGAATGCAGACAGAGATCTCCCAAGGAGTAAACAGAAACCAGGCACCTTGAATGTTGTTCTGGCACTGTGGATACAGTGCTCTGGATTTAAATAGAACGCCCATGACCAGGATTGGACAGCCTGGTCATGTGATTTCTAGCGCTGGACTCTGATTGGCTGGAACAAGTCATGTGATGATTCCAAAATGGCAGTGCCCATAAAATAAAGCTGGAAGGATGGTAATGGGCAGAAAGGACAACAGACAGATGTGGCAAGTATTGCAGTTTGTGACAGTACCCTCCCTTTATGGGTGGCCACCGGACACCCTTGATATGCCTTACGAGAGAATCTCAAATGGAGATTCAGAGCCTGTCCTTTAGGGTGATGAGATGATTAAGGTAAGGATAGCCTTACTCTCTTCCAGTTCTTAACGAGGGACCTTTTTTTAGAAGCTGGAATAAATGTAGCCGAAATAGACATGGAGGCTGATACCTTTGGAAGGAGGTCTTACAGTAAGGAATAAGGATGGAAACTAACGATTCAGGATAGTGGGTACTATGAGCAGATTTGGTCCACAGAAATAGTCCCTTTTGGAGTGGTTCAGTTACCAAAGATTTTCTAGAAGAAGGAGACGTCACACGACTGACAGAAGCCACATGGATGGGATCATCATGAAATTAGACTCAATTTTGGTAGAAACCTTTTCTATTAAAGGATGAGGTGAATTGTTGATTTTACAATTCATGTACATGGGGCGACACTGAATTTGGACTTCTGCTGGATTCATGCAAATTTTAGGCTCCGAAAGGATAAACTTAAACTTGGACTTAGACTTCGGCGGTGACAAAGGATAAGTTCTGCTGCACGGCGATTTAACATCATAAACTGATTCACTAGGATAATTCCAGTCACCAACTGGAGGATATGACATGGCAGCTTTCTCATGGATGATATTCTGAAATACAGAGTATTGTAACGAAAGGACAGTTTTTCTTTGAACAGAGGTGAAACATTGAGGAGTAACTTGACTAAGACACTTTTTGTAGCAGGTGACACTTCATGAAAGAACTTGGGAAGAAGACCAATCAATATGGGGATTATGATGCAGCAACCAAGGTAACCCGAGCATGAGAGGAAAACTGATCTCTGGAAGGATCAAGAAGGAAATAGTTTCAGAATGAAAAGTTCCAATTTTAGAGTCAAAGGACAGGTTTTTTGGGTAATAGTTTCTCCTGGAATGCGGCTTCCATTTACTGCAGTAAGGCAGATGGGCTGAGCAATAATTTCTGTAGGAATAGCAAAATCTTTCATTACTTTGGCAGAAATAAAGTTTCCAGCTGCTCCAGAATCCAGGAGGGCAGAAAGTCTAGATGTTACTCACCGAGCTCAGCACTGATCCGGAAATGGACCATGACAGACCAGAGGCGCAGAGTATAACCCCAAACCAGGTATTCAGCAGAGCACCTGATGGTGGGGATGGACTTGGCTGCAGGCAAGAGGCAGGTTGCGGCCCTTTGGTCAAGGTCACAGACACAGAGACAGTGAGGCGAGATCCAAGGAGAGCAGGAGTAGTATTTGCAGGCAGAGGAGACACTTCTAATGAAGCTGGATATGATGAGATGATTGGAGCTGTACTGGAACCAGAGGTACTGGAATACTAGAGCAGGACTTGGAGAGAAACTGGAACCAGACGGAGTAACCCAGACAGGAACCAGGGAGCCAGAGCACATGAGCAAACTCAAGGACACATATCAGCAGGCTAAGATAGCTGTTGCTTTGACGGTGCTATGAAGTAAATGAGGGCTTTAAATAGAGCAGGTGAAGAGGCAGTCCAGCAAGGTAACGAGTGCACCTGAGAGATCATGCTGCAGCAGGGAGTTTACCAAGAAGTGCAGAGGAAAAGGGATTCATGTGACAGGAAGAATGTAAACAAAGGAAAATGTGTAGGGAGCTGAAGAAATTATGACACTAGAAGACCTTTGAGAGTACATAAGAGTGGCCGATAAGACACAGTCTCTGTTTAGTGAGGAATGATCAGTTATTCCTAATTTGACCGCCTGAGCATCAGCTAGGGATGTCTGTTTCCTCGGGCATTTAGGACATACTTAAATAAAGTGGCTATTGTTGCAACAATAGAGAAATAATTTACCTTCACGTTCCTCGGGGTTCTACCTAGTTGCATAGGTTCCTCTGGTAGGAGGGCTTGGAGACCGAGCACGAGGATGAGAAACTAACTTCAAATAATGTGGCCTTTTCTTTTCCAGACCGCGTTCTCAGAGGCGAAGGTCCACGCGATTGCTTAGAGATAGAGCTCATCCAAGGTAGTGTGCATTTTCCTAGTGGCCAGTTCATCTTTGATGTGATCAGCTAAACCCTGCCAGAAAGTTGCAATCAGGGCCTCCTCATTGAATGTATGGACCACATATTGCCAAACTGATAGATTACCTTGGCGCAGACGAAGAATATCTGATGCGGCTGAAGTGGTACGGCCAGATTCATCAAATACTTTGCGGAAGAAACCCAGGAATCTCTAAGATTCAAGAGCAGGGGATCAGACTTCTCCCAAAGTGGAGAAAACCAGGACAAGGCTTGACCAGATAGCAAAGAAATTATATAGGCAACCTTGGATCTTTTGGTCCAAAAATTTTTAGGCTGTAACTCAAAATGGATGCTGCACTGGTTCAAAAATCCATAGCAAGCTTTAGGGTCTCAATTGTATTTTTCTGGGGCAGGAAGGCATAATCTAAAAGAGATGCCAGGTTAGCAGACATGGCTGGTTTTAGTGCAGCTTGAAAACTGAAGGAGGACTGAAGATCTCCCATTTGTTTAACTTGTTCATGAAGGCAGTTCATAACTCGTTCCAAGGTAGCTTCTAAACGCTGAAACCTTTTTGTCATACTTTGGACAGACGTTACACCCTGGGGGTTTTCCTCAATCGGATCCATGGGGCCAGAACAAACTATCACGGACTGACTCAGTTGGGTATCCACTCTGGGTTCCCGATGACGTGACAGGGTCTCAGCGTGATGTTGGAAGCTAGAGGGTTTGATATATGATCTGCTCATGTGATATTGGGCAGAGGGTTGACTGGACTGGACTGGACAAGGCAAACTTGGCTGGACTGGACTAAACAAGCTTGACTGGAGTGTACAAAACAAGCTTGACTGGACTGGGATTGACCAGGACTGGACTGGAGTTAACTTGGACTGGATTGGACCTGTACTGGACCAGGAATGGACATAAACTATAACAGGACTTGACCTGGACTGGACTTGAAGACATGAACTGGAACAGGAATAACAAACTGCAAACTGTTCACTACTGACTGGGATAATCAGGCTGATTACTGCTGTCTGGTTTTGCAGGCTGATAGATGCAAGATGTAGACTGCAGACAGATATCTCCCAAGAAGTAAACAGGAACCAGGCACCTTGAATGACCAAGTTGTTCTGGCACTGTGGATACAGTGCTCTGGCTTTAAATAGAATGCCCATGGCCAGGATTGGACAGCCTGGTCATGTGATTCCTAGAGCTTGACTCTAATTGGCTGGAACAAGTCACGTGCTGATTCCAAAATGGCAGCACCCATGAAATAGTCCTGAAAGCATGGTAATGGCCAGAAAAAACAGCAGACAGATGACCCCTGATGTGGTAAGTACCGCGGTTTGTGACAAGATAGATAGCTATCCATAAGAGGCTATTACGGTGTAATTTAAAAGCCTATAATTATTAGTTTTCCATATGCCACAATGTCAAGCTTTTTCCCTATAGCAGGACTGGGATGACAGTTTTTCCATCTATACTCCACCACAGGTCACACCACTGCCCTCTAATTATCACAACCCAACTATATATTGGGCTTTAATAATAAAGGAGGAGTATTTGTGCTGGGGGCCAAAATTCCTATTTATGTAACTCCAATTTATCTCTGTTAACTTCTTTATTGAATCTTAATTGCATGAAAGGACCCCATTTTGTTCTTGTTATTGCATTTACTTTACAATTATTTGGATTTAGCCTCCATAAAAACTTTTTACCTTATTTAAAGAATCTCATAGTTTCTGCAATTCTGGTCTCCATAGTTCTCCTGAAATAAGTACTTTCATCAGTCATCTACCTTACATGGAATATAGGGCCTGTGACTCCTTTTATTTCTCTATATTTTTTATTTAGGAAGGCCGTATTATCATAATATATTGACATACTTTTTATGCATGGTGATATTGCCTGTGGTACCAAGGGGAAAATATACCTTTTTGCAAATGACACAAAGATATGTAACAGGGTAGAAAGACCAGGAGGGGTGCACAAAATGAGGTATGATCTAGGAAGACTAGAGGAGTGTGGTAACTGGAGTTTAATACCAAAAAATGCTAATGCTCTATATATCATTAATGGCACTACATTAGAAACTACTGAGAAGGAAAGGAGTCTAGGAGTCACAATTTCATGTGACTTAAAGGTGGTCCAGCAATGAGAAAGGAAAGTCAGATGCTTGGTTGCATAGGGAGAGTAATTAGTAGCAGAAAGAGAAAAGTAGTGATGTCCCTTTATAGATCCTCACCTAGAATACTGTGTTCAGTTCTGGAGGCCATATCTCCAAAAAGACATAAATACATTAGAAACTGTACAAAAAGACCAACTTAAATAGTACATTGCATGTGTCACAAAACATACCAAGAAAGACTAGAGGAATTAAACAGCTCGGAGCAGAGAAGGGGTATCGGGTCTATGACAGCAGCTTTCAAATATATAAAGGAGTATAACCAGCTACAGCAGGGTGGCATTTTTCTTTTTCTTTTTTTTTTTTTTTAAATATCTTTATTTTTGAGTATTTTTAACATTTTTTTGTTTAACATATAAGGAAGTCTTTCACTATGCAAGGGGATAATGCGTGGCTTAACACATAACACACAGGAGGGTGCCATTTTTCAAAGGAAGATGTGCAATAGAACACAAGGACATGCCTATAAACTGGAGGGTGATATGTTCAGAGGAAATGTGCGGAAAATTACTTCACTTAATGGGTTGATGACACGTATAATAACCTCCCATCTGAGGTGGTTGAGGCTAACACAGTAGAACGGTTTAAACATGCTTGGTATAAATATAATATATCCAATATTGCAAAGAAATTGAGCTTAAATTAGGATATAGGGGCATTATTGTTTTAAATAAACAACTGGGAAGACTGAATGGATCATGTGCCTCTTATCTGGTGTCACTTTATATGTTTCTATTATGCATGCGTTGAGCACTCACATATCCAAAGTTTGAAAATAAGAGGAAATCATATATTAAATTTTTATCCCTGGCCAAAACCATGTAAAATTTCAGGGAAAGACAAATTTACTTTATTCTTCACAGGGAGAGGGCTTTTATTCATTGCTCCCAGTTACTGAAAATCTTTAAACTGTTATTTAAAGTAGGAAACATCAACTCTCATTTATAATAATGTTCACCTGCCTGCAGTTTAACATTTTGCCTATGTGTAATGCTGCACCTGTTTTGCTGTTATTTTTATACTTTGTACTGGTTTTTTTTATAAACTAGTTGGTTCAATCAGCACAACTGACATGTTGTACTCAAAGCTATGGTCTATCTGCAGATTGTGGCAACAAACTATTTTTAGAAGCCTTAGGCACTTTTAAAAACCCTATATAGAGCAGGGGTCTGGCTTTCTCTCTGGTCTATATTAGCTTCTTGGCATGTACACTTAGAAAGGCTTCAGGCAATAACAAACACCATGGGGATTACATTCTCTTTTTAAGTACTATCTATGATTGTGCCAGTTTAATTTTACATGTTGAAACAACAGATAGAGAAAAAGCTAAAATAATGCCCCTTAAAAGACAGGTATTTTTATTCAAACGCAGTTTACAGTGTCTTTTTATGTAGGATACACTTAGCAAACTAGTTAGGTGAGGGCACAAAGTTGGCTTTATGTATGGGAGACATGCATTCTGTAAATTTCTGCAACCATAGTGTTAATATTGACTAAACAGGGGTAAACAGAGTATTCCTAATAAAACTGTAGGTATAGACATGCCAGAAAATGTTTGTGTAATATATTAATATTATTGGGGTAGATCCAGAACTACTTCTACTACTTCTGTAATTCAATGAACAATAGCTACTGCGCATGCGTAGTAGCTATTGTACGTAATCTGCGTATCGTTTCGATACGTAGATTGCGTATATGCAGTCTTAAAGACCGCATATACGCAATCTATGTTTCGAAATGATACGCAGATCACGTACAATAGCTACTACGCATGCGCAGTAGCTATTGTTCATTGAATTACGTCCGTCTATGGAAGACGGACGTAGTTCTGGATCCGGCCCATTCATTTTAATGTATATTTATACAAATTAAAAAGTATCCACAGTGCCATACAACGATACAAAGAAAATACAAACTAAATATATAAAATAAATATAGAGGGTAAAATATGGTTGTGATAAGGAAGTTAAATAAAGAGAAACAAGGATGTGAGCAGGGGGGAGGGGGTTAGTAGTTAGAAATATAGGGGAAGGAGAAAGGTTAGGATGAGAAAACATAGGCTAGTCTGTAGTGGGATTTGAGGGAACGCTTCAAGGCTTGGAGGATGGTGGATAGTCTAATAGGCTGTGGTAGGTAATTTCAGTGAGAGAGATAAAAGAAGGAGACCAAGGACTAAACCCTGGGGGACACCATGGGAATGGGAGTAGGAGTGGAGGAGGACCTTGTACATATGTATGTAATGATTTCTTTAACTTTTATTTGAATGATAGAATGTAATGGTTTGTTGCTGATTAATTGCAAGAGTGCTGGGTGCCTTTTTTTTTTTTTTTTTTTTACATATGTGTGAATTCCCTATACCTTACAGCACCTGCTTTATATTAACTTATAAATTGATTTGAGCAACCTACATTTTTTGTGTTTGTTTCAAACCTTGTCTGGGATAGCAGCTGACAGGGGGTGCTGTCTCAGAGTGGCTATTTTGGAGACTTGGGGACCAATATGATATAAGTTGGGACTCTGACAGTATTAGAGTTAGGACCAAGAGAAGCCTTGTAAGTGGCTGGTGGCTTATCATATATCTGCAGATGTATGTAACAAATCTCAATTATCATATATCACCAATCTGCTATTGCCATGAAGCATAAATCGAATAAGTACTCCAATAAATAAAGATGTATTAATCTCAATGTCAATCCAGGAATATACACTTATTAATCCAAAAGTAATTCAGCTCAGCTGGGCTTGAATGAATAATAGATGTTATCACTGTTACAAGGCTGCTCCCAGGATGTGGAATCTAACTGGGGCCTGGTCTTCGCTAGATCACATGATGTTGGGGCTTGTGCGGCAGGACACCCAGCAGATCACAATCCCTGGAAAGCAGTCCCAGGTGAAACTAAGCACTAATAACTAAGTGAGGGAGAATAAACCAAAAGTATTTATTAGTGTAAACAACAGAATACAGGAAAAGAGGAGAATGTGAACTTGGAGCAACAATAACAATGCCAAAACCGGGAACAATACAAAAATAAAATACAGGCTATAAACACTAATAAGTATAAACAGAAATCAGAGGGAACACAGAGCACAAAGTAGTATTAGCCAAAACACTAGAAGACTGAATACAATAATACAGACGTACCCAAATACAAACAGAAGTCAAGATAACAGGGAACACTAGAGCATAAGGAAAACCCAAATATAAATATACAAATGAACATAAATATTTACTAAAACAAGGAGTAACCAACAAACAGTACTAGGGCTGCTGGATCACAAGCATGCAAGGCAGAAGCAGCAGGACTGGAATGAACAAGATGCTGACAAGGCAGAATGACCAGCACCTGTAATTGTTATACCAAACAAATTATACTGCTCTTGGAGACAAAATAACAGCAACTTCAATTTACAGAAACATTAATGTTCAATGAAACAAAAGAGTGGCCTACAAATGAAGATAAATATATGGGTCTGGAATGTAATTCGCTGATGACTACCTTAGGATATAGATTTCTGGCATGTGTCTCCAAGGTAGATTGATAGGAGGGGATCTTCCCTCTCATGGCAATTAGTAGACACACATGTTGCCCATATAGACTCACATGAACTACTGCAAGCATTAATCACACCAACAGCACCCCCAAATCAGCATAGAGCACTTTAGTTGACCATAATAGTACAAATATATTTGTCAGAGCTTTTAGACCTATATGTGCAAATGCTAGGAGCTTAGGAAATAAACTCTCTGAACTAATTACAATAATGACAAGTGATAATCTGGATATTGTGTATATCACTGAATCATGGTGCAATGAAAATCATGACGTAATTTGAAGGTGTTGTATTAATGTACAGGGAATACTGAAGAAAAAAAATGCAGGTGGTTTTGGTAACCATTGAAAACTAGGAGGTTATTCTACAGACTGGGGTAATATAAAGACCACCATGACAGGATGAGGAAATGGACAACACCATATTGCACAAAATCTCTTAAATGGCATTGAAAGGGGGATATAATAATCATGGTAGATTTTAATCTGCCTGATGTAAACTGGGGTGAGTCTTCTGCAAGCTCCACTAGACGTGGGTACATTTTAAATGTATTACAGGGAGCATACCACAAGCAATTGACAGCCCACTCGCAAATAGGTAATTTTCACTACTCTTAAATCTACATCACATAGGGGGTCTGAATCTGGCCCTTTGCTATTCACAGCAACAGAGCTTTAAATCAGAAAGGTTAGGAAAAACTCCAGAAATAGGAAGCCAATGTGATTTACAAAAGAGGTTACAAGTATTGTGAAAGCAAAAATGATGGCCTCTAGCAATTATAAGCAACAAAGAATAATGATCACAGGGAGGGTATTTTGCTAAACAGAAGGAGGCTATCAAGGAAATCATGGCCGCAATGGCACAAGCTGAAGAAAAACTGTCCCACTGAGTCTGTGAATGGAACAAGGTATATAAATTAGAAGTGTAAAACTAAGAATATAGTAAGGCTCAAAATGAAGAGTGTGAAGTTATTGAAGGAGTGAGGACTATGGCGATGATCTCAACAACCACAAAAGAAAGAATGAAACGGACCACATTTAAAAATTAAGGAGGCAATTACCAGTACTTTCACTGAGGAACAGGTAGTAAAAGAACTCTCAGATCTGAAAGTGGACAAATCAGGCCCAAATGGAATACATCCTAGGATACTAAAAGAGCTTAGAGAGGTGCTGGAAAAATCAATAACCAAATTATTCAACCAGTCACTAGTAACAGGAGTGATTCCAGAAACTGGAAATTAGCAAATGCAGTTCCTTTGAATAAATGAGAATGTAAGGAAGAAATAGCTAACTATTGACCAGTTAGCCTAAAATCAGTAATAGGGAAACTGATGGAAACACTGTTTAAAAAAATACCAACTGTCATTTTTTTTTTGTCATAAATTTTTTCTATTTGTTCATGAGAAAAACTAAATACAATTTACCAGACATAGCCACAAACAAATGTGAGTTACAACTAAACTTGGGGGAAAGAAGACAAGAGAAAGGTAGGGATGGGGGTGCCTATACCTCTTAAGGGTGTCTTAACATATTATGACCCTACTGAAGCAAGGTTGTAAAATACAATTTATAAAAAAAATGGGGAAAAGTTATAAATTACTCAAATTGACAATGATAATTTTGGACCGGATTCAGAATTGCATACATAACAGACCACTTACACGTTCAGAATACATAAGTGCTCCATGCTTGCATTCACGAATATTGCAGTTACACATCGGAACACATTACTAACAATTCTGAATTACACAAAGTAACCCATTCTGATGGTGGGACGTGACCATATGTGTGAGCTTAGAGCAAGGGTAGGGCACTACCCTCACTCATACAGAATATAAGTGTCACAAAATGCAGTACCTCTAAGGTCAGGCGCAGCCTTTGGGTTTCACCAGCCGCACTGGTCCTGGACCTCCAGTGCAGCTTGCTCTCTCCTGAATCCCCGGTCTTTCCTGGCTGGCCTGTGATCCATGTATATCATGTTGGGTTAGAGAGTGTAGCCATACTGGGTGGTCATGTGACTGTCATGCTCCAATTAGACACTTTCAGTTTCTTACATGACTCCCAGTCAGCCTATTGGCTTAAAGCACTCGCATTTAAAATTGCTGGCACAGGTCCATTTGTACCAGTGCAACAAGTACACTCAGTGCATTGTTCATAAGTCTGCCGTGTACTCACAGTATTCCTTGTGCCTCTTTGTGGTCTGCACTACACGCTCCAGCTGTACCATCAGCAAGTGTGTGTGCAGTTCCCAGCCATTGCTCTGCACTACAAAATCTAGAATTCCATCTGCAAGTGTGTCTGCAGCTCTTAGCTATCGCTCTGCACTACAAGCTCTAGTGGTACCATCTGCAAATGTGTGTGCAGCTCTCATCTTTCTGCCCTGCACTACAAGCACCAGCATAATCACAGTCAACACTGCTCAGTGTCATCGCAGTCCACACTGCTCAATATCTTCACAGCATCCACAGTTCAACACCTAATTTCCGTGTGGTATACCTCTCAAGGTTCTCTGTACCTCATTTACCACTTCCTCCTTGTGACTTCCCTGTGCTTCAGCCAATGAGCAAGCCCTACATCAAATCCCCATATATCCTATTTTCTACCAGCAATGCAGGGGTTCCTAAACCATATGCCAAATTCCCTGAGGGTATGTTAGTCTCCTCTGCAGAGACTTACGAGCACTGTGCATGCTTAGTTCTGGATCCAGTCCTTTTATATTAAAGAAGAGTCTCAAATAAGGCATTAACATCATGTGCATAAACAGGGTCCGAACCACTCGGTGAGTCACACAAAGAAAATGGCAATCTGGATGTTACAACGGATTAGGATGGGATTCCAGAAACATTTGCCATAAATTCTTGTCAGCAAAACCATTTCACAGTTGGAGAGGAGGCATAGAGAGATAGAATACAAAACATCAAGGGTTTTCATATGGCAGTTGTGGTTTATTTGAGCAATAATTGTATCGAGTGAGGGAGAAAATGAGGACTTCCATTGCTGAGATAACATGGTTTTGGTGGCAATCAAAATATGTGCTAAGCGGTATCTATCATAAGATGGTAACTGAAGGGTATAAAGATGCAACAATACAGTGTGTGTGTGGGGGGGAGGGAATAAGTGGGCACGTGTTATTTATAAATGATAATATGATATAATAACTTAAGCTGTCTTTCTCAATGGTTAAAACATTTAGAAAAGCTAAAGGTCGTTTTATATTTTAGTCCCCACTGTACAGGAGATATAGAAGTGTTCAAGTCTTTTTTCCAAGCATATTGGGGAGGAGTACCACGACTACTATGTAGCAGAATGTAATTGCTCCTCTGATGTTGGCAGTTGTGAAGCGAAAACAGAATAATTATGGTAAACACTGAAAATCCAGTGCTGTAATTGAAGATATTTATAAGCATCACTCAGGGCCGACATCAGAGGGAAGACAGCCGGGACTATTGCCCTAGGCCTGCAGCTGATGGGAGCCCGCGGAGTAGCAGGCCAATGTGCAGGGAAGAACCTCCATGCCTTGGGGTTGATGTTCCACATATCTTGGGTTCATGGCTCGCAGTTTGTTAGCATACACCACACCCATGGCATCAAAAGGCATATATTCTGGAAATGTTCCTTTGTACACCAAGTTTGGCTTTCTGTTTTCGGTCTGGCTCACAAAGTTCTTAACTTAGACCTGTCCCCCACTCCAGATATAGCTTTTTTTCACTTCTTTCCCTCGATAGTCCCGAATCATGGCAGATATGTCATGGGTCACATTTGTATTGCAGCCAGGGCTGCTATAGCTCAAAATTGGAAGACTCGTTACCCTTCCTCTTTAAGTAAAATCATTTCTAAACTCCACTATAATTTCTTGATGGAGACGGAGGGCACACCTTATTCTACCTCTATTTCATCTCCCATTATTAAATGGTTTGCAGGGCACAAATTTGTCACAGCGGGGGAAGGGCTCTCCTTAGTCCCATCCTCTCTTGACATGGATCCTTTACCATTTAGTTTAAATGAGTAGATAATCCTTAACCATCTAACTTTGAAGCTCCGTTTCCAGACCATTGTTTTGGTGTGTATCCGCTATATCTGTTCAAACATAATCTCCATGTTAAAAAAAGTATATTGCTGTTATCTAAAATATATATATAAAATTTATGGGCACTACTGTATTAGGCCCAGATCCAGTGCAACGCTTATGTGCAAATTTACGCCTGGGGGACACGTAAAATTGCGATTTTGTATGTACTGCGCATACGCACGACAGATGACACGCTACATAACTTAACGTAACTCTAAGCGTATTGGTTATTCAGGTATTAGTTGCGTAAATTCGTACGTGTGGGCGTGCCAATTTTACGTGCGTCAAAAGTACATCTAAAATACGCAATGTAGGTGGGGCTTTTCATTTAAAGTGTACAGTATGGGCGTGCTTAGCTGCGTAAGTCTGTGTAACCCATCCATACATGTGCGGACAATAGCGATTACGTGGCCAAAAGTTAAGGTAGGGTTTGAAAAGCAGAAATCGGTCAAAGTACGTACATTCAAAGGGTGTGCCTAGGGGAGTGTATAGAAGGGACGCATGCGTAAATACGCTACGCTAGTAAAGGATGGCAAGCAGAGTTCTGGATCTACCCCTTAATATGTTAAAAATTAGAGTTACAATAAAAAATATGTATATAAAAAATTGGAATAGCAGCCGTCAGGGGAGATTGCGCACTACTCCCTTTTAGAGGAAATCAAATCAATGTTTTCCTCAAAACAAAAATATAAAAATTATAGTCAGCGCCCAGATGCAATTAAATAGTTACTATAATATGTAAAGAGAAAAATATATTAAATAGTGGCAATAATGAATGTTCAGATACTGGCATTAAAAAGTTAATTTATTATTGACACATAAAAAAACAATATTTATAATCAATATAAAATGGAGATGTTAAGCAATATGAATAATATCACTCAATATAGTTAATGTCCAAAACTGAGTAATGTTAGAAGAACACTTCAAAATATTTTAGTTTTGATTAGGAAACAATAGATATTCAATGTTCCAATATATCAATGCAAGTGAAGGTTTACCCAATAGATGGTAGTATTGCCGGTAATCGCTTACAGAATATTGTACTCACACAGTCCTGGTGTCCGCGCTAGTGCCAGTGTCTGTTACCGATACATGCTTCCAGGAACACGTGGATGTTAGGATCTTGGTATATGCGTCGGTGTTAGTTCCCACAGTTGAGCGGGGTAGATTGTATTGCCAATGGGGCAGATCCAGAACTACGCTTCCCCGCGATTTTACGAGTGGCGGAGACGTAAATTCGCAGATTTGAACGCACTGCGCATGCGCACTATAGAAAATACGCACATTCACGTAGCGTAATTTTGGACGTATGGGGGATTCACGTATTCCTCACGTAAATACTTACATGTGGGCGTGCCAAATTTACGTTAGTCAACAATACATGCGTTTTACGTGAAGTAGGCGGGGGTGGTATTTAAAGTGTACAGTATGGGCGTGCTAAGCTGCTTACGTTCGCGTAGTCAGTACGTCCGTTAGCGGACGTATGCTGTTACGTTTGGAAAAGTTAAGGTAGGGTTTGGGTAGCGTATTTTGACAAAATACGTCCATGCAAGGGGTGTGCCGAGGGGAGTGTAGCGAACTTACGTGTACGAAAATACGCTCTGCGAATATACGTACGCCACACGTAGTTCTGGATCTTCCCCAATGTCCATAACTCAAACCACGTGGAAACTCAGAGCTTGAAGTAGGAGATAAATGAAGTACACCTCCGGGTGACACCAGGACAGTGTGAGTACAATATCCTGGAAGCGATTACTGGCAATACTTGTTAGGCCTACCGTCTATTGGGTAAACCCGGGACATACGCGGACACCAGCTAACTGATCGGATCTCTCTGTACTCAGACCATCTGTTATACAGGAGCATTGAAAGAGTATCCATCCACCTTCACTTGCGTTGATAGAAGTGTTCTTCTAACATTACTCAATTTTGGACATTAACTGTATTGAGTGATATTATTCAAATAAGGTGGTCATATTGCTTAACATCTCCATTTTATATTGATTATAAATTTGGTCTTTAAGACCACATATACGCAATCTACGTAAGGAAAAGACATGTAGATTACGTAAAAAATTTACTACGCATGCACAGTAGTAAAAAAAATGCTAAACTCCGGACGTATATGCTATATGTCTGGTAGTCTGAATCCGATCCATGGACTCATTTTGTCTTTGTTAAGGATGAAACCTTTGGACTGCAACCACACATTCTCCACCCATTCCCTCAAAGATTTCTGACTCCCGAAAGGTGAATCTACAATTACCATCTATCATGTGCCAGACACGTTGTAGAGAATGGTTTTGAAACTATGAGTAACAAATTTTACATATTCCATACTAACATAAATCTGCAACATGAAAAGCTGTGTTGGGTGTCTCTTGAAAAGCTTGCAGCATTTAAACACACAAGAAGGAATGGATTCTCTAAACTTCCCAGAAGAGACAGAAAGATGGACACCATTGGAGCATGGCTCTTTTATAAATACTAATCAGATCTGGCAAAGTGGAGCATTTCAATGGTGAAGTTGCCGTAGCATAGCAAAATTATATGATGTAGTAAAGTCCAATAAAGGCTTCATTGATATGTTTATATGTTACAATAAAAGTTATGTTAATAAAGTTGTGTCTGTTTGCAATTTCTTTTTACTTTCCAAGCCAGTTTCATCAGTTGGTTCAGGTGTTGGATCCAGAGAAGTATCCAAGGTGGAGAGGGATGGTGATGTAGTCTCACTGTCCAAGGTGAAGCTCCTCATTCTGCAGTACCACAGCCGTGCTGTGTAGACCTGATCTGCGCCCACTCAAGACTGCTAAGATTCACTTACTTTGTTCAACTACATTCATTGTACATTGTGCATAGATTTGTGATTTTAATTTTTACAAAAGCTGTATCTGCATGTGGATAGTGTGGCTTTGATACTTCCACCAAAGCTTGCAGGGCCGCAGCCCTTTTTACTTTGTTGGAGTATTCCTCTGCCACAAGCAGAGGTTAGTAATAAACAATAAATTCATTCAGAAATTCCTTCTTGTCAGCCATGTCTGTGGAGAAAAATGAGAAAAACATAAATACAAATGAAACAAACAGTCATTACATGTATATTGTACATGGCAAAACACTCCCCCACCTCACAAAACAAAGGCATAGTATCCCCATAAATACACATAACAAACACAGACAATACATAACAATGGTTGCCTTTATTATGCTTAACCACACCTCCCTTACACAAATAAAGGTTTTACCATAGAAAAATTAAAATACATAACAAATGATTTAACTTGAGCCTTGTAATGTAGAAGAGTACTTACCTGAAAGAAATAGTAATGAAGGGATGGCAGTCAATACACAAGCGAATGTTCCACGAACGAATCTCGAATAAACATCTGACACATTTTTGAGCAGAATGCACTTTTCAATACACGTAGAGCCACCCCTCATGAATATTTAGTGTGAAAGTGGCGCCACATAGCCAGACAGCATGAAGCCGGAGAGAAGAGGTATGGCGGATATGCAGACTGCTGTGAGCGTCTCTGAAAGTCATGAGGAGTGCTCAACAAACAAGCTTGCAGACATTATGGGCCGTATTCACATATAATATGCAGGCGTAGTAGGTCATTTACCCAATCTATGTGCCAGTTAGGTATGTGAATTAGCTCCGTGCAGTTTTTAAAGACCGCACAGAGTAGTTTTGTTATAAAGAGGCAGCCTTAAGCTGCCTCAGGGAGTGTTTAGGTAGAAGTGGGAGGGGGAGGGATTTAGATTAGCCGGGGAGGGTGGGGGAGGCGGTCAGAGGCAATGTCTGTGCGTAGTTTCCTTATTAAGAAGAAAATTATGCACGGTTAGATAAGGTAGCTGTATGGTAAGTGCCAGAAAGGTAGCTAAAAATGGGGGGGCGAGTTAGGGGCAGGACGGGTGAGTTAGGTGCGGATCTGTAGTTGTGAATACGGCACTATGTCTCCACATGATATGCCAGGCTAGGGTCAAAGGGCTGTATTCAGAGAACCGTTTTCACAGCGAGTCCCATTCGTATTTTTAGGTTTGTTTCAACTGCGCATGCATAGTAACTTTATTTACGGAGTTCGCGTTGACTATACACGCGGAAGTGCCTCTCGAACGGACATGTGAATCGGTCAGTTCTCTGAATACGGCCCAAAGTCTAGGAGATCCAAAAATGAAGGTGGGGGGAAAAACGATATGTCTGAAGTTCATGAAGATACGCATGCCAGGCTTTCCAAAATGGCTGAAGAGGTTCGATAATATCCAATGTCAAGGGCTGAAATGGAGACCATTATCCGGTATTTTGACAAATGGGATCACAATTGTGTCCTGCCATTAACAGCCGAAAAAGGCACATTCTGGCTACAGTCATTGAAATACCTCAATGAAAATTCGGTGAAAAATATTAAAAAGAACAAATCGAAAAAATGTGGACTGATTTGAAAAGAAATGAGAATGAAAGATTGAAAAAAATTTGAAGAGACAAGTGAGTAAACCTTGCGGTTTAACATGTCCGATTAAGGTTTCTTGCATTGACACAAAACATAGAAACCTTTAAAGCTTTACCGTTCAAACACCAAAAAGCAATGAAATTACGACATTAAGGCTGGAGTCTTAATGGACGTGTTCCTTAAGCAATACAGACATGGTATACCATCACATCCTATGGTAAGCAATACAGACATGGTATACCATCACATCCATGGTAAGCAATACAGACATGGTACCATCACATCCTATGGTAAGCAATACAGACATGGTACCATCACATCCTATGGTAAGCAATACAGACATGGTACCATCACATCCTATGGTAAGCAATACAGACATGGTACCATCACATCCTATGGTAAGCAATACAGACATGGTACCATCACATCCTATGGTAAGCAATACAGACATGGTACCATCACATCCTATGGTAAGCAATACAGACATGGTACCATCACATCCTATGGTAAGCAATACAGACATGGTATACATCACATCCTATGATAAGCAATACAGACATGGTATACATCACATCCTATGATAAGCAATACAGACATGGTATACATCACATCCTATGATAAGCAATACAGACATGGTATACATCACATCCTATGATAAGCAATACAGACATGGTATACATCACATCCTATGATAAGCAATACAGACATGGTATACATCACATCCTATGATAAGCAATACAGACATGGTATACATCACATCCTATGATAAGCAATACAGACATGGTATACATCACATCCTATGATAAGCAATACAGACATGGTATACATCACATCCTATGATAAGCAATACAGACATGGTATACATCACATCCTATGATAAGCAATACAGACATGGTATACATCACATCCTATGATAAGCAATACAGACATGGTATACATCACATCCTATGATAAGCAATACAGACATGGTATACATCACATCCTATGATAAGCAATACAGACATGGTATACATCACATCCTATGATAAGCAATACAGACATGGTATACATCACATCCTATGATAAGCAATACAGACATGGTATACATCACATCCTATGATAAGCAATACAGACATGGTATACATCACATCCTATGATAAGCAATACAGACATGGTATACATCACATCCTATGATAAGCAATACAGACATGGTATACATCACATCCTATGATAAGCAATACAGACATGGTATACATCACATCCTATGATAAGCAATACAGACATGGTATACATCACATCCTATGATAAGCAATACAGACATGGTATACATCACATCCTATGATAAGCAATACAGACATGGTATACATCACATCCTATGATAAGCAATACAGACATGGTATACATCACATCCTATGATAAGCAATACAGACATGGTATACATCACATCCTATGATAAGCAATACAGACATGGTATACATCACATCCTATGATAAGCAATACAGACATGGTATACATCACATCCTATGATAAGCAATACAGACATGGTATACATCACATCCTATGATAAGCAATACAGACATGGTATACATCACATCCTATGATAAGCAATACAGACATGGTATACATCACATCCTATGATAAGCAATACAGACATGGTATACATCACATCCTATGATAAGCAATACAGACATGGTATACATCACATCCTATGATAAGCAATACAGACATGGTATACATCACATCCTATGATAAGCAATACAGACATGGTATACATCACATCCTATGATAAGCAATACAGACATGGTATACATCACATCCTATGATAAGCAATACAGACATGGTATACATCACATCCTATGATAAGCAATACAGACATGGTATACATCACATCCTATGATAAGCAATACAGACATGGTATACATCACATCCTATGATAAGCAATACAGACATGGTATACATCACATCCTATGATAAGCAATACAGACATGGTATACATCACATCCTATGATAAGCAATACAGACATGGTATACATCACATCCTATGATAAGCAATACAGACATGGTATACATCACATCCTATGATAAGCAATACAGACATGGTATACATCACATCCTATGATAAGCAATACAGACATGGTATACATCACATCCTATGATAAGCAATACAGACATGGTATACATCACATCCTATGATAAGCAATACAGACATGGTATACATCACATCCTATGATAAGCAATACAGACATGGTATACATCACATCCTATGATAAGCAATACAGACATGGTATACATCACATCCTATGATAAGCAATACAGACATGGTATACATCACATCCTATGATAAGCAATACAGACATGGTATACATCACATCCTATGATAAGCAATACAGACATGGTATACATCACATCCTATGATAAGCAATACAGACATGGTATACATCACATCCTATGATAAGCAATACAGACATGGTATACATCACATCCTATGATAAGCAATACAGACATGGTATACATCACATCCTATGATAAGCAATACAGACATGGTATACATCACATCCTATGATAAGCAATACAGACATGGTATACATCACATCCTATGATAAGCAATACAGACATGGTATACATCACATCCTATGATAAGCAATACAGACATGGTATACATCACATCCTATGATAAGCAATACAGACATGGTATACATCACATCCTATGATAAGCAATACAGACATGGTATACATCACATCCTATGATAAGCAATACAGACATGGTATACATCACATCCTATGATAAGCAATACAGACATGGTATACATCACATCCTATGATAAGCAATACAGACATGGTATACATCACATCCTATGATAAGCAATACAGACATGGTATACATCACATCCTATGATAAGCAATACAGACATGGTATACATCACATCCTATGATAAGCAATACAGACATGGTATACCCACACATGAAAATCACATGAAAGGGCTCCAATGCTTGAAAAACCATCTGTATGCAGTCACATGGTCTAGATGACAGACAATGGGGGCCATCAAAAATATGTATAGCAATCACAAAAATGTCCAAAAAAAGAATACAATAGACTTAGCCCATCAGGACAACGATGATCAAAGCTGTGCAGCAGGCATAGGGATGGTCAGCAGGTATGGAGTCCTGTAATCGAATCAGTGGAGCCAACTTGAAACTATATATATATTGTTTTTTTCCAATACACATCGTTGTGTTTATGTGTCAACTTTGACACACTACTTCTATAAAGGACAGGAAGCAGACGGAAACAGGATGTGTCATGTCATGTGGGATTAGCATAATCACGCCTAGAAAAGTACTAACGTCACCAGGAATTTATCGGTGAAGATTTGATGATTATTGTGAAATGCCAATACACTGTGATTTTACATTTTATCGTCTGCGTTGGCCCGATTTAAATCAGACAAGTCCAAAGATCAAATAATTGTGCAAAAAAGGTTCTTGGGCGATTATTGGATGATCAACAAAAAAATTGTAACCATACACTAGAACGATAATTCGCTGATAACACAGTAATTTCAAAATTGGGCCGATAATTGCCCTAGTGTATGACTAGCAAGTGTCAAGGGAAAGGAACACTGTAATAATTATCACATGGAAAGAACACAGTGCAATAGGATACAGACATTGAGAGAGGGAAGGCAATAGAAGGGACAAGGGAACAGAGTCAGTAGTGGAAAGACAGAAAAGACATGAGAGTAATGAGGAACAGCAAAGGCACCAACAAGATAAGGCAATAGAACTGGAAGGTCAGAAGTCACAGGAGAGCAGGCTAACCTAGTCAATCTTACGCTATAACATGCAGTGG
This sequence comes from Limnodynastes dumerilii, assembly GCA_011038615.1. Classification (NCBI taxonomy): domain Eukaryota; kingdom Metazoa; phylum Chordata; class Amphibia; order Anura; family Limnodynastidae; genus Limnodynastes; species Limnodynastes dumerilii. Next base: position 63,446 of record WWET01005844.1, read on the forward strand.
GCTCTTACTGCCAAATACTAAAGGGGACCAGGACCAAGCATCACTCAGCCTGAAACCAGTCCCCTACCTCTGATGGATCATGTCTTTGCTGTAGGAACAGGTAAAACCTATATGCTGAGACTGCATGCATACCCAGTGACACGCACAGCATCCCAGCTGCTGGCCAGGGCTGCCAACAGGAATTCTGGGCCCAGGTACAAAAGTTTCTTAGACTCCCCCACGTTGTTGAATTATACAGATACTTTTGCGCTGCCAAAAGTGGTGTTTTCAAACCCATGGGGGCATGGACCATGCATAGCAGGTTTAATGTGCTAAGCCATCACAGAATGAAACCTGCATTGCTACCTACACCATTGGCAGATATGTGCAGCGTCCACTCACTGGAGCGTGACAGCATTCAGGACAAACGTAACGTATATCTTAAATAATAGTTTAATAACATCTTTAATTGTAAGGTACTACATAATATGGTGTCTAAATATTGGATAGAAATAAAGTATGTTATTGAAAGAGCCAAAAAAAAAGGGATTTAAAAACAGCCATCGTTTCACCCCCCTTGTATGTCTCCACCACCTTGCATATCCCAGTTATACTTTAACAACTTTTGCATGCCCCAGTCCTCCTTTTACACCCTTGTATGTCTCCAGCCATCCTTTCACCCCCCCCCTTTCTCTCTTGTATGTTTCCAGCAATTCTTTCTTTCCAGTCTCTATCCATTCTTTATTGATACTTTAATTGACTTACTATGGATTTGCTGATGTCTCAGTCCCTGTGTCTTTGCTGTGGCTGCACTCCTGGATGGCAGCTCATATTGAGTTAAGCAGTGCAGCCACTGCCCAGGCCCCCCAGAATGCCCGGGCACAGGTAAATAGTACTTCCCATGCTGCTGTGCACCATCAAGACTAAAGCAACCAAAAGGCAGAGGGCCTTGGCTGCCTAGCAACCCAGACCACTGGTATTAGCAAATTTCAAAAGTCCATGTATGGTGAAACTCTAAATCCCAGCTTGCTTAAAAAGTATAGCCATAGCTGATACCTGGCAAAATATGATGGGGCTTTTACTTTCACAACACCTGGAGTGCTGCAGGTTGCCTATGTCTGCTAAAGACTCTGGACTGGATCCAGATTTTCTCCTTTTTCCTAGACGGTGGAATCATGGTTGCGTTTTACGTGTGCATAGGCTATGCATTCATGCTAATCTGCTCTATCCATACTAATGACACTTCAGACAGAACGCAAGTAGGCATAACTTGGTATTACAATGTATAGTTAAGGGGTGCTAACATGCAGTGCACATTCCAGACTTTCAATACCATTTTATTCAAGCACAAGCCAGAAAAAATTAGGTTTAAAAGTAGGGTGCATTGTACAAAAAAATATTATATTATATATATATATATATATATATAGTATTGATCCGTAAAAATATAATTTTTATAAAAAGCATCTATTATGATTTTTTTTCTAAATTACACATTTTTACATCTTAATAAAGGTGAAGTAAATTCTGGATTTATACAGGGTAGTCCTTTAAATGTATGGAATCATAATGTTGTTTTATATCTTTAAATCAGAATGGTAATTGAATTTTCCTGAATAAAGTGAAAATGTTAAGTCACATAATTTTCTTTGTATATGGGGACATCTTATGGTTAAATGCTTTGTCTTCATTGTTCCAGAAGTAAAGCAATTAAAGTGTCATTCACTGTGTATTTTCCTTTTACTTTCTGTCCGATAATTTGCACCTTTTGCATGAATTTCATGGATTTCATGCTGGCAAGTATTCAAATATTCTATGCACATAATCATTTACTGCATTATTTGTAGAACTGTACTTTACATATAACTACTTTGCAGAAACTTTGACATGGTCATGTGGAGATTTTTTTGTTATTACTACTAAAAGCCTTTAAAAGTGTATGTCACTCGGCATCTACAAATCTGAATGATGTTTTTATCTGGATAGCTTTTTACTAAGAAGCAGGAAGAAATGTACATTGTATATACCGCACTGAGCACCTTTGCTAATATAAAATGTTAACAAAAAACATTAATGCTCTATCAAATTGATCCACTCCACTATTTTATAAGCTCTGAATGTGGATCTGTAGAAATAGATTTCCTGTACACATTGAAGCTTACTGTTACGGAATGACCAGGTTGGGTATCCGTTCTAGGTGCTAGGTGCGGAGTAGTCAGATCTATAGCAGAAGCTGAGTGATTTCAGGTAGACTTTGCTCATGAGCTAGGTTAGGACCAGCAGAGGGCAGGACTAAGCCAATTGAGGCTCTGTGTAATTGAAAGCTGGGCTGGACAGAGGCAATTGAAACACAAGAGCATTTGCAGGCTGGACTGGACAGAGGAAATTAAGACACAGAGCTATTGCAGGCTGGACTGTTCAGTGGCAATTGAGACACAGAGCAATTGCTGGCTGGACTGGACAGAGGCAATTGAGACACAAGAGCATTTGCAGGCTGGACTGGACAGAGGAAATTAAGACACAGAGCTATTGCAGGCTGGACTGTTCAGTGGCATTTGAGACACAGAGCAATTGCAGGCTGGACTGGACAGAGGCAATTGAGACACAAAGCAATTGCAGGCTGGACTGTCTAAGAAAATTTACTAATTTGTGGATGGAATAACCTCAGAGTTTGCTAGGATTAACCAAAATTGGTTAAGCTGGTCATGTTATTTTAGGAGCTGGACTCCGATTGGTTGGGGAGTGTCAGGTGACCTGAAGCAACATGGCCGTGCTCATGCACTGGAGAACACCGGAGCTGATGCCAAATTCAGCGTCTGCACTGCACCACCAATGAACTGGACACAACTGTAGGCTGCCACTTCTGAGAGTGATACCTCCTGGAGCGGGCATGGCTGGAAGAATGGGATGGCTCTGAATCACCATTATGAACCTAGTTAATCTAGGTTTGTAGTGACTTAAGAATAAAGGGGGTGTGCAAACAAAGATAAGAAGAGTGGGTGGAGGGAGCCATTTAAATGGAAAATTCTGGTTGTGGATAACCAACAATGGCCCTGATTCAGAGTTTGAAGGTAAGAGAGGAAAGTTACACCTGGGTAAAACTATGTTGATTTCAGGGGAATTAAATTTCATCAGTTGCAAACAGTATTATAGTTGAGAGGTAAAGTGTCCCAGTGCAAGTCCTAATAACAGTGTAAAGGTAAAGTTGGTCACTATCTGGTCATTATCTGTGTGCAAAAAGCAAAGTATTATCCTTGCATGCATAGAATACAATTAATTTGACTCCCCCTGAAATCAGGATGGTTTTGCCCAGGAGAAACTTTCCTCCCTTATTTTCAGTCTCAGGGCCAATGGACCGTATTCACATCTAAGAAGCAGATGTTTCTTAGGTGCAGATCTTTAGTAAATGACCTACTATGCATGTTTAGTAGGTCATTTACACAATCTGCGAAAAGGTTGTGCATAGATAGAAGTGGGAGGGGGGATGGATTTAGATTAGCCAGGGAGGGTGGGGGGGGGAGACGGGGAGAGGCAAGGTAGACCTATGGCATAAGGTACCTAAAAATGGGAGGCAGGATAGGGGCAGGACTGGTGAGTTAGGTGCGGATCTGCACCTAACTCACTTGTATCTGTGAATATGGACCAATGTTCCCAATTTACCAACACACGCACACAACTAAGAACCTAAAGATAAGGTAGCCCTATGGCATTCCTAAGTCGGATAAGAAGCTGAAAACCGAGGGCGTCTCAGGGGAGTCAGCATGCTACTTGTGGTGTGTAAAATTAGGAACCTAAAGTATTCTTAAGTGTGAATATGGTCCTTTGTCATCAAAGTGGTAACAATTCAGAGAAATAATACTGGAATATTGGAATTTGCTGTGGGATGAAAGTTAATAACACCAGTTATTCATTTACAAAAATGATGCATACAATGAGCCTACAACATGATGTTATAGCTACTATAAATATATAAAAAGGATTATAGAAATAATTTAGACTCCACACTTATTATAAGGGGGATTTTTCAGATCACTAGGATCAGAAAACACCCCCTTTTGGGAAGTGGCACATGCAGGAACGCCACATTA
>WWET01005844.1:68372-80985 GCA_011038615.1 Limnodynastes dumerilii
CTCAAGAAAAAGCAACACACCGCGATGGGACAGAAGATAGTTGCGTCAAAATAACTAACAGGGCAAGTGGTTAGAAAAAAACACTTTAATGAAGCACAACATACATAGTATTAAAAATACATAATGTAAAAAGTAGGGCAAAACTCACACTGGAAAATGACGGATCCCTAACAACACAGCCCGCAGGGAAGCCACGTGTGTCTCAAGTGGCCCGAACGGTAAGTAACAAAGTTACCACTGTGGAGTAAGGATATTGTAACCATAAGACACAACTTTACTCGATGCAAGATGATATTACTTGCTACTAAGTAGCCAAAGGAAACTTGCAGAGGGATGGTAACAGAACGTAGCTGGTAAGTAAACGTAGCTGGCTGCGTATTCAAATGGTTGTGTGGAGACTGGGCGATGGGAATGAGGACAAAACAGTCAGAGCCCAGAGTATAACAGCGATCAAATAGATGGTATGGCAACGGCCACTGAAACGGAACAAAAGCAGTAGGAACAAAAGCAGTAAATGTGATATTACCATACCAGCCGGAGCTCCAAGTTGAAAGCGTGTGGTCCGCTCAACGCTGCCAGGTGTCCCCGGAACGGAGCACAGTGTGCATGCACTGATTTGGCCACAGCTGTAGGTTAACTGTTTGTGAGGCTGCCGTATGACTCTTTGGCTGTAGAGAAGGTGTAATAGCTCTCTCCACTGTAATAAGCAGATGATATGCAAAGCCCCGGTGTCCGTCTCGCCCCACAGGAATAGAAATAAAAACGGTATGCAGTTCGTTAATGCGACGCGTTCCGTCCCAGGATTGGGACTTTTTCAAGCATGTAAACGGAAGGTTGTCCTTCCACCTATTTATCTTGAGTGGTAGTAGATCTCTAGGTGATATCTATTTGATAAGATTGCTATGAGATCATAGATGCAGGGTATTTCTTCATACCGATATAGGGGAGGAACAGAGTATGTTTTAAGATTTTAAGAAATATAAATAAAATGTTGCTAAACCACTTGCTCTGATAAATTAATACATAAATAAGTAAATAAACTTAATACATAATAAATAATAAATAAATAATAAATGATAATAAATAGATAAATAAAAATATATACAAATAAATACAGATAAATATATAGACAATATCATCATCAAATTAACATATAAATAAATAGAAAATCTATAAATAAAAACATACATATAATAAACAATAAATAATAACTAAATATATAAATAATTAGTTATTTATCTCCATAGTTATTAAAGTGCATGATATGAGAAGACGATGCAAATGATCATGATAATATTCCATATATTAAAAAAAGATGCGTATACAAATGTGTACATGTACACATACACACATATATATATGTATGTGCATATATATATACACACACACACACACAAAGAGGGAGGGATATACATATATACATAAAAAAGGGGGTGTATATTATTACATAAAGTAAAACAAATATAACAGAATAATATATATAATATAATAATAACACACAAACAAAATTAATAAATGTATATGAACATAAATATAAATTAAATATGTCACAAAAAATCTAAATAGAAAGAACTGTATGTGTATATGTGAAAAGGAAAACACACACACATATATACCCTAATGAAGGAGATGAGCATATGTATACAACCCATCCATAACTAACGAGAGAGTGGAGATATCGTAAAGAGGGAACTTACAAAATATGAGTCTATTATACCAGACCCAAACGTGTCATTCATTGAATTCCAGTGATTCATTCAAACCATCTGGTGATAGGGTTTGAAGATGGAATATCCACTCTGTCTCTTTAGAGCAGAGAGTCTTAAACCTATCTCCTCCCCTAAGGGTAACTTTAACCTGTTCCACTCCTATGACAGATAACGAATCTGGGCATTGGTTGTGTCTCTCGAGAAAATGCCGAGAGACACTATGCTTGGTGAAACCCTTAGTAATATTCCTCCTAAGTTCTCCAAATCGTTCCCTCAGCGTGCGTGTGGTCCGTCCCACATATTGTAGGCCACACCCACACTGAAGGACGTAGACAACATAGGAGGAATCACAGTTAATAAATGCTTGTAAGTCATATGCAACCTTAGTAACTTGAGAAGTGATGGACACCATTCTATTAAGCATAAATCGACATGTAAACAAATCGGTTTATTACACCTAAAATTTCCCTTCGGTCTGGTAGGTAGCCATGTGATATTCTTTTGTTTCTCTTTGTCTATAGGTAAACAGCTTGGTGCTAAGATATTTCGAAGGGATCTATTTTTCCTTAAGACAACACAGGGTTTTTCAGGAAGAATTGGACACAAAACCCCATCACATTTCAATATCTCAAAATTCTTAAATAATATGTTTCTAATTTTTTGAGAACACCTATTAAATTTGCTAATAAACAGAAAATCTTCTGCTTGTTTATTGTCACAAAATAAAGTCCCATCTTTCCTTCCAAAATATTTCTTATTGGCAGTAGGAGCTGCCTCATTCTGAATAACTGCTGATCTATCGACTGCGACAGCAAACGTTACTGCCTCCTCTACCAATTCCGTAGGATACCCTCTCTTCTGGAACTCCACACTCATATGTTTAGATTGTTCCTCAAATCTGAAAGTCTGGTGCAATTACGCCTGATCCTACACATTTGGCTCTTGGGGATATTATTTAGCCAGGGTTTATAGTGACCACTATTGCAAATAATTACAAGTATCGACTGATTTTTTATAATTTTTAGTAACAATTTTAGAATCCTCAGAAAAAATAGTGATGTCCAAATAATTAATGTGATCTGAGTGAATATGTGACGTGAATTTAAGGTTAAATGAATTAGTGTTGAGAAAAGCAATAAACTCAGAAGCAAGAGAAAGACTCCCATCCCAAATGAATATAAGATCGTCTATGTAACGGCCATAGAACACTAGGTTCGCGCTATAGGGATCTCCCCAGATGGAAATATTCTCAAATTCCGCCATGTACAAGTTGGCGAAACTTGGCGCGAACCTAGTGCCCATGGCCGTCCCAAGGCGTTGTAAATAACAGACACCATTAAAGAAAAAATAATTGTGAGATAAACAAAATAGAATCAGTGATAAAAGCACGTAGTCTCTCAGGTACCTCCTCATCATTGGACAAAAATTTAGAAACAATATTAACCCCTTTGGTGTGGGGTATATTAGTGTAAAGAGATGAAACATCTAGTGTAATAAACAAAAAATGTGATTGCCATTTAATAAGGGAAAGCTTATTCATAAGGTGAATGGTATCTTTAATATAGGCTTTTTGAGAGACCACGTGCTTTTGAAGATAGTGATCAACAAAAAAAGATAGATTAGAAGTTAACGACCCAACACCAGAAATAATAGGGCGACCGGGTGGATTGCAAAGTGTCTTGTGAATTTTAGGAAGAAGATACATAATAGGGGTGACCGGATATTTATTAAATAAAAAGTGAAATTCATCTTTAGTGATAATAGCATCCCCATGAGCTAAATTAAGGCGTGCCTCAAGCTCACATAAAAACCGAGAGGTGGGGTCCTTATCCAAAATTTGGTAGTAGGCAACATCGTTAAGCTGTCTCAGCAATATATTGCTCCTTACTGAGGAGAACGATACCACCTCCCTTGTCAGCAGGCTTAATGACAAGGGAGGGGTCGTCTCTCAGAGATTTCAGAGCCATTTTTTCTTGAACGGTAAGATTGGGATTAGTAAAATGAGATTTTTTACCTGTACATAATTTTTTTAAATCATCCAAAGTCTTTTTATAAAAAACTTGGATAGTGGAACTTTTTTGTTGTGTAGGAAAAAATTGGGACTTTTTCTTAAAGCACGATCTTTTAATTTGTGAACTGTCAATTTGATTAGTATCAGAAATATCTATTGATAGATTAGAGAGATTTAAATCATCGTTTTCCATCTGTAGTTCTTCCAAAGTGCGGATACAGTCAATATTATCTGCATCCAGCACAGTGGAACTGTAATCCATATTAGTATTTAAATTATGATTTCTATTTTTATTTAAATTTAAATTTTGACATGAGAAATATCTCTTCCTACATAATGTACGTATGAATTTATTAAGCATTGCCGGTCTATTGTACAAGCTGCTCTGCAGACACTTACAGTGTAGCTGGCTAGGATAGAACAGGTATGGTAGCAGGTCTGTTGTACAAGTTGCACTGTAGATAATTTCAGCAGCATGTACAGAGTGTAGCAGAACACAAGAAGGACTTGTAGCACAAGCTATAATAGCGCCAGGTGGAGTATGTAGGATACTGGCACTAAATGAACAGTGGAGCTGGTTCAAATAGAGCGCCCAGCTAGCTGATTGGTAGCTGGGAGCAGCTGATTGATAGTCTGATTGCATTCTGGTTAGTTAGTATCAATCACCTGAGCTACCTCTACACGGTAGTGTCTATGTCTAGCGCACAGAGGAACGCCATACTGGTGACATGGGGACAAACAATGACAAGGCATCATTTCCATGAGAAATTCAATGAGAAATTCCAATGACTATTGTCAGTAATTAGGCAGCAATGAAGTGGGTATGAGGGCTCGGTAATGCAATTTGTGACAGAGACCAGTGGGGGACAGCATGGAAGTTCACAGATTTATCAATATGACAGCTTGCTCCCATTAGAAAATATGAGTATGGTGCAGTTAAGAGAGCAAGCGCTGATCAGTTAAGTTTTTAAACTATCGGAGGACAGAGAAACTTCAATTATCTAATATTTTTTACATATATCCCATTAGTTTGACTGACTTGGAAAGGAATTGTTCTTTGCCGTGGCTCTGGAAATGTAATAAAAAGGAAGTGTAAGATTGATGACTTCATCTTTTCTGCATGGAGCAGGTGTGTCTATGGAAGGAAGCCAAGAGACAGCTCTAATGCTTACAAATTGTGCAAGATATTTTTTGAGCAGAACTAGAATTAGAACAAATTTCTAGTTACACACATCCTTTACAACCATGTCAAATGTATTACACATTAAATGTATATTACAGTATAAAAGATTACAAAATACAACACAAAACTATTTAATTAACTTTAATAATTTTATAACTGAATATGTGCTCTTATGAGGTCCGGTAAGTCTGTTGCTCTACTAGTAGCTAAATGTAATCAGGCATGTAATTCAGTTTATTATTAGTGCCACTCCTTTGATTCTATATATACACAATCATTAAAATTAAAAGGTAATGAAGGTGAAACTATGTGTCATACATTTTTAATGTAAACTTTTTACATTCCAAAAATCTTCCATAGTTTTTTCATGCGTTGAATGCAGTTATATTATAACACTTTTCTAAATGTAATAGTATTCATGGATTCGTCCATTTTTCTGTGACCATTTTTTCTAGTCACAACATTCGATAATGTCATATGAAGTTTTAGATTATGTCCTAAATTATCATGCATATTTCATATATCAATTCTCTTTCACAATACCATAGCTGATGTCTTACATTATTTGCATTGTTATATCAAGAAAGATACAATTAGTATTATATTATCACATTACGATAACATTTGTTTTTTTACACCCAAAGGGCCAGATTTACTAAGCTGCAGGTTTGGAAGAGTGGAGATGTTGCCCATAGCAACCAGATTCTAGCTCTTACTTTCCTATTGCTTACTAGAAAATGTCAGCTAGAATCTGATTGGTTGCTATGGGCAACATCTCCATTTTTCTAAACCCGCAGCTTAGTAAATTTGGCCCAAAAAATTTAATCCACTTTACGACACATTCCTAATAGAAAATTTTATCTAAATTAAATTTAAGAGATATATTGTACTATTAAATAAACATTTACAGACTGGAAAAGCAAACCTTAATATGCACACTTGGGGCTGGATCCAGACTTGCGTCCGGCACCCCACTTACACACGCATTCGCCCTCCAGATGTTACGCTAGTGTTACAAATGTAACACTAACATACCTAGTATTGTATGGAATTTAGCTCCTTACTATGCCATTTCAGTACAAATGTTTGCATGGGGAAACATTTAAATTGTACAGTGGGGGTGGGTTTTAACGTTTATGAGCAGATCAGCTGTAACTTCCAGAGTTCTCTAGGTAGAGCTGCCAAATCTTATATAGTCATTTAGTATTAAAAAAAAGTAAGCTATTAAACCACATAGAAATCTACGAGTTTTGCCAGAATGGGGTGGAGGTTATTTTTAATGAATTTGGAAGAAAAATTCAGAGTGATAACATTGGATCAAATAAAACATTTTTTGTTTGGGGCCCCTATTCGGATCTTCCTGTTGTATAGGATGGGCAGAACTTTGACACAGGGAGCCTGTTCGGGACCTTTCACTGGATAGATTTAGATGACATCACATTTAGGAAAGACTGTCCCAATTAGCAGGCCATTGTTACAACAACAGTTCCAGGGCATGGAGTCTGTTATCAGGTGGTGTTTCCCAGAGGCCCTGATGGTGGGGTTGGACTCGGCTGCACTTCAACAGGTCACAGTCCCCAGAACCAAACTCGTAGGAGAGAGGGAACAGAAAAAGGCCAGGCTTACACAGGAGAGTGGTACAGAAACTACACAGATAGACAAACTGGAGATGATGGTGTAATCTGCAACAGTGATATGCAGAGAGACTGCATAGGCAAACACAAGGAAATAGACAGGCAAGGCTGAGACTTATAGTGCAGATAGACTTCAACAGCGATATGCAGAGATTGCACAGACAGACACACTGGAGATGATTGGCAGGATCTGCAACAGGCATATGCAGAGAGATTGTACAGACAGACACACTGGAGATGAAAGTCAGGCAAGGCTGAGACTGACAGACAGGGTACTCACACTACCAGGAGGGAGGAGACTGGAAGGCAAACATACAAATATCAGGCAGACAGCCGGAGACACAGAAGCTAGAAGCAGAGAAGCTAACAGGTGGCAGCTATTTAAAGGTAGAGCCACATCCCCATTGGCTGCTGATTGCACATGGCCAAAGCACAGCTAGGGAATCCCAGATGCAAGTTAATTAGGCAGGTTCCCTAGCAAGGAGGAATACTGCAGAGAAAACCAGGACCGGAGTACCCTGATAAAGCAAAGAGACAAGCTGCTGCCATATACAGCGTGTCACAGCCATAAAATGGGTAGGGCATATGAAAAAGAGGGTGTGGTTGGCAGAAATAAGGTTAATTGTAGGTGGAGTTTGGAACAGGTGGGTGGCTTATCGCCCTGATAAGCGGTGTGATTTGAACAAATAAGGTCAGTTATGAGTGAGGTTTGACCAAAAATGGGGTCAGAGCAGGGCTCGAAGTGAGGGGGTATACAGAGGTATGCCATACCGTAATTTCTCCCACTGATTACATTGAAAAGCTGTAAATCTCCATTCACTTCTAATATTTCTTTATTTTCATACCGCCACTTCTAAAAGTCCATACCGCCACTTCTAAATTTCCACTTCGACCACTGGGTCAGAGTGTATTTTGAATGATGTTAAATGATGTTATTAATAATGTAAACGTTATTATAAAACTGAACAGAAAATTAAGCTAGGGTTTAGGGCTACTGATTAGAGTGGTAACATTGGATTGAGGGCTTATTTTGAATGATGGTTTGAAAGAAAACTTTACAGAGTGGTAACATTGGTTCACATAAGACATATTAGGGGTTTTGGTGTCCCTGTCAGACCTCCCGTTGGTGTATGCTGGGCAGAAGTTTGTCCCAGAGAGCCTGTTCTGGGCCTTCCACTGGATGGATTTGAATGACATCATATCATAATTTAGGAGAGACTGTCTCAATTAATGGGCCACAAAAGGGATAGGACTTATGAAAGAGAGTGTGTGGTTTGAACAAAAGATGAGCACCGACCCCTGTGTTTTGTTTTTGGTTTTCATCGTATTTTGGTTTACGTTTTGTCAAAAAAATAAATGTTTTGATTTTGGTTTTGGATCTGTATTTTATTTTAAATTGCTAAAAAAAAAATTAAATCAAGCAATATTTCATGTATTTTTGCTCCTAAAGCTTTATTAATATGAATAACATTCATTTAGAGTCATTCCTTGTCAAATTGGACCACCTCACAGCTCACAAGATTGAGGTGGGTTGGTACATGCTACCATATATTGTCTAGTATCCCACTCTTAACTTTGTGACATTTGTCAAATGTATTCTCATATATTGCTATTACAAATCTGTAAATCTGACCCTAAGGGCTATATTTACAAGAGGCGATTTTTCCCAACGATTTCAATTAATTGGATGTCGCCGCAATTTACTGGCGATTTGCAGTGTGAATTCACTGAATTCACTAAGCTGCGAGTTGCCTGCAAATTTTTTAAAAACCCAAGAGATGCGTGATTTTGCAAGGGTCTATAGAAAAGCACTGCGATTTGTCCTAGAAAAATTTGCCTTCACTCTCTGTGTTTAAAAAAAAAAAAACAAGTGCAGCATGCTTGAAAGCCTTAGCCATGTCATGCTGATAGAACTACAAGGCTAAGCATTGCTTAGCCTTGTAGTAATATCAGCATCAGCATGGTAAGACTTCTAACCATGCTGCGCTGTGTGTGGTGCGTGTAAAAAAAAATACAGTCAGCACAAAACATAGTTAAACATTACTATAAGTATGTATGTAAAATAAAAATTTTCCCTGACTAATAATTCCCCCTAATGTGTGCACTTATCTCCGGTGGCCACCGTGTCCTATACTAAATGTATCGCAATGTACCGTGTGGTGTAAAAAATAATAAACATTTTTGTCACTCACCGTTTGCTGTCATAATTCTTGGGAAGACTTGCTTGATGAGTTGAATCTTCTCTAGTTGTTCGGAGATTGTCCTCCGTTTGATAGACGTGGCATCCCTGCTGTTCTGTTCCGCTCCTCGGCCTCTTTGGTACTTGACACGCGGACAGGCTCCTGCTTCTTTTTCTGTGGCACTCCCACTGACCATTCGGTCGCTATGGGGCAGCCTTTTATATTAATGACGACGTCAGTTACACCAGGGGCTTTAGTGTTTCTGACATCATCATTAATATAAAGAAGAATATATAGTGTGAAAAAACGATGCGCTTTAAATGTAAAGCCAAAATGTAATAGTTAACTATATGTACATATTAATACACATGAAAATACATATACATAAATAAAATCAACAGCAGTATCAACACTCGTGTGTGATGGGGCCCCAAAACACACTTAAGGACTTAATTATCTAGGTTTAAATTAGAATACTAGCAGCTGCTCAAGTTGCCTTACTCTTGATATCGGGATTATAAAATGTAATACTTAATCCTTCTGTGTTGATGGTATACCAATAAAAGCCAACAGTCTTGGAAAGTGTATATATCCTTAATACGCAGTATCAGGTGAAAAAACAGTCCATCATGAATGTAACCGCACAAATTAACAGTCAATATGAAGATCTAACACACTCTTAAATTGCCTTAAGTGAATTTGGTGAACTGTATGTTTTGAATGCCAAACATCTGGACGAATTTTGTCCCACAATGTTTGGTGAGTTGAATTTGCTAAAGGCAAAAGTCACGGGACTTTGCCTTTAGTGAATACAGTGATGGCCAAATCGCCTCTAAACTCACGGGAGTTGAGGTGATTTGGCAAAAATCGCCTTTTGTAAATATACCCCTAAGGGTCAATGGCTCTTAGCACTTGTACGAGTGGCAGAATAGTGTAGAGTACAACTTCATCAACATTATTGGTCCAGTGTGTGGAGGTACTATCTATATGGATGACTATGGGAACCTCTGTCTGTGTGCGACACTGATGGATACATGGACCCCTCACACTGTCACTTCATGTAAAACATTTGGGGTAACTTACTCCCTTGTTATGGTAACTGCCCTGAGGTGGGAATCCACTTCTATGTCTGTCTAGCCAAAAAGGCAATGAAGCCATGCCCCTTTTCATGGCACCCGTGAAGCCATGCCCCCTTTTCAAGTTATTTATTTTATTTCATTTTTATAAAATAATCATTTTGGTGGTGTTTCTGGACTACGAGAATCCCCCCATGGGTGGGCCACTGGGCCCCTGACAGTCTAGCTGTGATCTTTTATACCTTGTGTGTAGCTCCAGCAATGGCATGTGAGGACTATTTCCTTCAGCAAGGCTGCAAGGGAGCTGCTAATAGGGTGGATTGGATGAAAGGTGGTTTGGTTTCCCCATAACAACTGCACCCACTATAGTTGCTCCCTGATATCACTCATCCCAGGCATTCTGTTCAGTTTTTCCACTTAGCTTAATAAAGTTGCAGTTGTTTAACAAAAAAAGTCTGCAAAAGCCTGCCTCTAAGTTCAGCCCTCCATGATTGGCTGATCACAGGCTACTGACGACATCCCAAAAACCAAAACCACACTGGGAAAGCCAAGTCATGGGTGTGTTTCCCAGCTGCTTAGCTGCTAATTATTTTTAAAATGTTGACATTTACATTCAAATCATAAATAAGTTAATCAGATTTAAACCCGGGCAATGCTAGGTAATTTATCTAGTTTTACATTTAACAAAATATATATATATTATACCTTCTTTCATATGTTTTTGACAGCTTTCTTAAGACATATAGCAATGTTTTTGCAAGTCTGGTATTTTAACTTTGTTATTTGGGTAAGGCCATCTAAAATTTCTGGGTTGTAACAAACAACAAAACAAAAACAAAAAAAATGTAACTTTCCTAGTGACATGGGGGTTGATCCTGAGCTAGGTACAACAGGGGAACTACGATGGCTGATATCGTAATTCCCCTGTCATATTGGATGTGCGCATGTGCACACCTGTTTTACGAGAACGTACCTGCTGGCGTACGTAACATAAAGGGGTGGAAACTCTAATTTATGATGGTCATATCTCCACCAGAGAGGCGGAGATAGCCATGTAAATTAGGGTTCGGGGCGGGGGAAGCCCCATTACGACTATGCCTGCAGCCGTAAGGCCGCAGACCTAGTCGTAATTCTTAAGGTAGCAATCTGGACATGTAAGTGTCCAGATTTTACTACCGAGAGCGGGGGTGCAGGGGCTTGCACTCCCCACTACGATAATGGCCGTAATGACCTTGCAAGCCCGTAAGGTGCGTGTAGGTCTGGATCCGGCCCATGGTGACTTAATAAGTCATTGGTAAGGCCAAACTAGTGTGCCAAACTTTTGGGTGTGTGGCTTCTACAAATGTCACTGCTGGGGTCAAATATGAGTGGGATTTTATTTATCCATTGATTTTCTGGGATGCTGTGGGGTTCTTTTGTTCCTCTGGTGGTTAGAAACTTATTATGCTGTTGTTGGCAGTTGCATATGACATTCTCTAATAAAGGCATTATTATTTTCAGTGTTTCCTTGCCTGTGTGATTAAAAAAGAATCTAAATGATAAAGAAAAAAAATAATAATAATAATAATAATAAAGTTTGGGCAATGTCTGGGTTTGGACACTTTACTTAGGGTATGTCCTTTTTTATTGAGAAAAACAGGTGTTAAGGTTTTATGACACCACCTTTTTGATCTTTAGGGAGGACACACTCCTATGACCCCACACCACACATAGGGCCTGATCCAGACCTACGCAGATGCGCTGTGCTAACTAAAGCACAGCGTATCGGCGTTCACTTTCCACGACACTCCCCCTGTGCAGGCGTATGGCCCCTTCCTTACGCCGGCTGAAGGCTACCCTCACTTCAGCCAGTGTAAGGAAGGGGCCATACGCTCTCACAGGAGCGTATGGCCGCCTAGCCTGCCCTTTCACCCTCATTAAACTAGCTCCCCCCGCCCACCTACACTAACCTGAACGTAGGGACGCTGGGGGACGTCCCCTCCAGTGTCCCTACGGTGCTGCTACGGACGCCCGATCCACGATCGGGTGTTGCCGTAGCGACGCCGGGCAACATCTGCCCAGCGCATGCGCAGATCGGCTTTTCAATCCCTCTTACGCTTACGCCCGCTGCCCTAGCGACGGCGGGCATAGGTCTGGATCAGGTTTATAATCTCTGCCCACATGACCTCATAAAGTTTTAAGCATCAAAGCTAGACAACACCCGTTTGACTTTTGAAGGGACCACACCCTTGCTAAACTTGACTGAAGAACCTGGACATGTCCAAACGACATGTGATTCTGCCCACAACTTCATAAAGCTTTAAGGTTTTAAAGCTAGACCATGCATGCCTATTTGACCTTTGAAGGGACCATGTCCTTACACAACTTGACTAAAGAACCTGGACACGCCCAATCTCGAGGTATATAAAGGGTCAGGGGAGACCACAGCTCATTCATTTTTTTTGGTACTAACTGAAGACCACTACAATGCCGCTGAAAGAGAACTAGGGGCCCCGTAGAAAAGATGGAAAAAGCATACAATATCAGATGGAGCCGTAAGGTCAACCCTAAACAAAAGAAAAGGTCAGGTCAAAAGTAAAAATGTCACCAAATGAAAAGAAGACATCAATAAGTGGCAAGATGACAATGTGATCTTGTAGCCTGAGGAAAGTTACCCTAAACAGCATCTCAAAAACAAAAAAAATAAAAACATAAAATAAAAAAAATGATACTGACAGGTAAGTGATTTTTGCTGTGTTTAACTTTTTTTTAATGATTTTATGTCCTACTGCTATTATTTATATATTTTAGTTTTTGAGATGGTGTTTGTGATGACCTGCC
>WWET01005845.1:5449-22357 GCA_011038615.1 Limnodynastes dumerilii
CTGATTTTTATTTTAAAGATAGAAGTTCATGATTAGTAACTGAGTAATGGCTAGAGTGCCAGGCCATGTCTTGTTTTTTGTATATATATATCCCGAGGCTTGCTTGTTAAATAAAAAAAAGTCTATTTATTACCATAAATAAGAAGCGTCCATATTAGTCCAACGTTTCAATCGGACAATGCCGATTTTCATCAGGGACAACCATCAAGAATAACAGACTGTGTAAACTAAATCAAATCAACAGTAATATATATAGAGACAAATCAAAATACACTTACCGCCAAGGATGCAACGGCCTCGTGCCTCACTAGAGGGATGCGCCCGAAGATACCTTCCTAATTGATCTTCTCTGTCTAGCAGAGATGATCCGCAGGGCCCTAGAGATCATCGGCTGAGTGCCGCCCTTGTTACCTTGGAGATAGATATAAACAAATGTTAAAAACAACCAAACAGTATCCAAATGCATGATGGCCAAAATAATAAAGCAATACCAGTATAAAGAATCATGTCTATAACGAAAACAGATATCCAGGGGTCAAACTAATATAGCAAATAAATTAAGAGACAATGGTAGCATAAAACAAATGTCACAGGAAAATGAGATAGTTCAAGAATGGAACAAGTCTAAATGCAGTATTAGAAGGAAATGGACATTTTAGCTAAGGATAGTATAAATGTCATTATAAAAAAAACAATTCAATGCCAATTGTTCATTCTATCCCTCCGGAGCTAGAGATCCCAGACGATAAATCCACCAACACTCTCATTGTAGTAGCCGATTGTCACGGTTTCCTCCTCTTGGTATGGGCATAAATCGGAGTTCCTGTAACATACGGCCCATCTTCAGCCAGTGTCGAGCTACTGGTTGGTCGACTTCTTTTCCATTAAGAATGGATTTAATTGCTGAGCGGTGGAGGGCAAACACTCCTTCACCATTCTTACAGTGTTGCTCACGCAGATTTTTCTACAGGGGCACCGGATGGCATAAACAATGTATTTGGAGGTACAGGAGACAATGTGAGTAATCCGGAATTTTTCTTTTGTAAGAGGATGTTCAAAAATAGCTCCTATGTCCATCTGTGAACAAGTGACACATCCTGTACATCAGTAACTACCTGGAAGACATTTCATAAAATCCCTCTAGTGAGGCACGAGGCCGTCGCATCCTTGGCGGTAAGTGTATTTTGATTTGTCTCTATATATATTACTGTTGATTTGATTTAGTTTACACAGTCTGTTATTCTTGATGGTTGTCCCTGATGAAAATCGGCATTGAATGAAACATTGGACTAATATCGACGTTTCTTATTTGCGGCAATAAATAGACTTTTTTGTATTTAACAAGCAAGCCTTGGGAGTGACTTCCAATCTCTCATTATGTGTCTATTACTGAAAGAGCACACCAAGCAGTATTGAATTCTCTGAAGAGTGATGGTTTTTCAGGAACTTGTATAATTGTAAGGTGTTTGCTGTTCAGCATACCTTGCACACCGAGCACCTTCATCAAATATTTACAAAGGATCATTTATATTATTGTACTTATAGCCTTTACTATTTTTACAAATAAGATCTGGCATAACAGGCTCTTGCTACGATTGAAAGTGAATCTCCAACAGTATTCAACATGACCGCCTGCGCCACCCAATTTGGGATGGCACATGCCACCCTCTCAAGAGGTGACACCCTGAGCTTCACAGAGGAAGAGGTCGAATCTATCTTGTTTAATGATAATCCATTGGATACACTCAATGTAAATGCACCCATTGACTGTTATCATGAGTGCTTTAAATTAAAGAAAAAAATTATGGACTTTCGGCTCCACGGTATTACACTTTCCAAATACTATCGTGACCGCATAATCCCAAGAGGATTCCGCATTACAAATTTGCCTACCACTGGACGGTGTCAGCCAGCGCTCTGCAAAAGATGGATCGCGGTGCTTAATAAAGCATCTCTGGACTTAATGCTTCTCGTGATAGAAGAATCAGCACATGAAGTCAGAGTCACAGAAGAGAAACTTAATAAATGTAATGAAGAAAAACTTCTGATACTAACAGCAGATATAGATCAGAACTGGATCAACAAATTGGAAATGCAAATGCAAAAATATAATTTTGAACTTAAGAAATATATAAAGGAAAAGCTGTTAAAGGTGCAAAATGACTACGAGATGAATACAGTATATGCTTGGTTTTCGGGTATGGAAACTCGCTTCCCGAACCCCAGAAGGAAACCTTATAGACAGCGACCATTCGTTAATCGGGCTGTGTCTGAGGCCTCCAGCGGGCCCAACATGAGTGACAGTGACTTGGACGTTGTCAACGCTCCACCCGGGGTTTTCGCGGCAGACCGCCCGAGGGTGGAAGATCAAGGGCCAACACAGCATCTGCTTCCATGCCACCGGCAGAGGGGCCAATGTAAGCGCACAGATAAGCACACGGTCCAAGAACACCTAGTATTTAATTTATCTTCCAGGCCGTTGTCCTCTGAGGAACAGTCCATTTTAAACAAGGGGTTATCTTTTATACCAACTACCAAATTCGACCCATTCATCTCCAAGATTGAACAACACAGGCTTGATAGGTCGCTTCGGCTTAAAGAACATTTTGGCAAAACAAAGGACTCTACTGATCGATCTACAGAAGGAGCGATTCCCAAATGCATTCAGCAAAAATCTACATTTGATCCTGTATCCAGCAATTCCTCATTACAATGTTTTTCACGCCTAATGGAGGATGGGATGCAGAAAGTGTCACGACAGGTTCCTAATATTTCCCACAAGTTAACCACAGCTCAAAGATTGGCATTGAAAGGATTGGAGAAAGATAGTATTATTGTCATCAGGCCAGCGGACAAAAGGGGCTCCATCGTGGTCCAAAACAAAACTGAATATAGTCTTGAAATCCATAGACCATTAGCTTTTATTAAAGTGTACCAACCTCTGGACCATGATCCAACGATATCTTTTCAAACACGTCTTAAAGAAGTGCTATTGCAAGGGATTAGTAATAGATATATTAATCCAGCACTAATGGATGCCCTTATGGTAAAATTCCCTAAAATGCCTTAACTTTATACATTACCGAAGGTCCATAAAGACCCAGTCCATCCCCCTGGCAGACCGATTATTTGCCAGGGGTTCAATTTTCCAAACTGTTGCACAATATCTGGATTTCCTTTTGCAGCCTCTGATACAATCCAGAGATACTTACCTCAAAGACACCACACACCTATTAAACGTCCTTGATGCATTATCTGCTCTCCCTGAGGACTGCATTCTTGCTATTATAAATGTAGTGTCCTTGTATAGTAACATCCTGCATAGGGAAGGGATTGCAGCTGTTTTGGACTTAATTAGCAACAGTCCCCTATATTCGGGACCACCGGTTGAATTTTTATGGGGAAATTGTTGGAATTAGTATTAACCTGCAATTTTTTTATCTTTGACACTAAGATATATTTACAATGCTGTGGTTGCGCAATGGGTTCTAGCATAGCCCCAGCTTACGCTAATGCTTATATGTTTACCATTGAAAACTGTTTATTTCTGCACAATCCTGAATTTAAAGATAAGATAATTGTCTTTAAACGATTCATTGATGATATCCTGCTGATTTGGTCTGATTCCCTTGAAGCCTTTGACAACATGATGTGTTTCGCGTACTCGGCTGATGCCACGATAAAATTTACTTACGAGAGAAACACGCACCAAATCAATTTTCTGGCTACCCTCATCACTAAGAAGGGCTCCACTTTATCAACTACTCTGTACAATAAAAATACATATCGTAACACTCTACTTCATGCGAAGAGTTTCCACCCACCAGCCCTTATCAATGGTTTACCATTTGCTCAGTTGATCAGAGTTAAAAGGGTTAATTCTGACCCACACTCAGCAGATTTACAAATGCAGCAAACAATTGAAAACTTCAAGAATAGGGGTTATAGCAAAACCTGTCTCCTTAAAGCACAGCAAAAAATCTCACTTATATCTAGGGAATCGTTGCTTACTCCCAAACCTAAAAAAAATGCTAGATAAGAAATTGCCATGGGTTACCCTTTACAACCACTTGCCTTTTTTTCAAAAGAGAGTGGCACGGTCCCTATGGCCTATTATCAGCTCAGATTCGTCTTTGCCGGACCTTAACTCAATGTCATTACTCCCCAGTTATACCAGGGGACGTAATTTGCGGGACATTTTATGTAAAAACAATATTTCCTCAACACCTGATTTACCAACAGCGTCTTTCATGAAACGTCTTCCAGGTAGTTACCAATGTACAGGTTATGTCACTTGTTCACAGATGGACACAGAAACTATTTTTGCAGATCCTCTTACAAAAGAAAAATTCCGGGTTACTCACGTTGTCTCCTGTACCTCCAAATACACTGTTTATGCCATCCGGTGCCCCTGTAGAAAAATCTATGCGGGCAAGACTATAAGAATGGTGAAGGAGCGTTTAGCTCTCCACCGCTCAGCAATTAAATCCATTCTTAATGGAAAAGAAGTCGACCAACCAGTGGCTCGACACTGGCTGAAGATGGGCCGTACGTTACAGGAACTCCGATTTATGCCCATTGAATTTGTTCCCCCGATACCAAGAGGAGGAAACCATGACAATCTTCTACTACAACGAGAGTGTTGGTGGATTTATCGTCTGGGATCTCAAGCTCCGGAGGGATTGAATGAACAATTGGCATTGAATTGTTTCTTATAATGACATTTATACTATCCTTAGCTAAAATGTCCATTCCCTTCTAATATTTCATTTAGACTTGTTCCATTTCGTTATAGACATGATTCTTTATGCTGTTATTGCTTTATTATTTTGGCCATCATGCATTTGGATACTGTTTGGTTGTTTTTAATGTTTGTTTATATCTATCTCCAAGGTAACAAGGGCGGCACTCAGCCGATGATCTTTAGGGCCCTGCGGATCATCTCTGCTAGACAGAGGAGATCAATTAGGAAGTATCTTCTGGCACATCCCTCTAGTGAGGCACGAGGCCGTCGCATCCTTGGCGGTATGTGTATTTTGATTTGTATCTATATATATTACTGTTGATTTGATTTAGTTTACACAGTCTGTTATTCTTGATGGTTGTCCTTGTTGAAAATCGGCATTGTCCGATTGAAACGTTGGACTAATATGGACGCTTCTTATTTATGGTAATAAATAGACTTTTTTTTATTTAACAAGCAAGCCTCGGGATATATATATACAAAAAACAAGACATGGCCTGGCACTCTAGCCATTACTCAGTTACTAATCATGAACTTCTATCTTTAAAATAAAAATCAGAGAATTAGTTACAAATATCTGCAGATACGTGATAAGCTGTTTACCACTTACAAGGCTTCTCTGTTGAACAGTCCTAACTCTAATCTTAAATCTAAATAGAGCCCCAACTTTGGGTCACATATCCAATATCTTTCTAAACTAAGAGCATACACGAACACACACATATCAGATGTTTATATATATACACTTCCAAGATAGAGGTTGCTTCAGATCAGCTTATAAGGTAATTTATACTACAGGTGCTCAAGGAAAGGGGAATTTGCACAAAAAACAAAACATGGCCTGGCACTCTAGCCATTACCCAGTGACTAACCATGATCTTCTATCTTTAAAATAAAAGTCAGAGAATTAGTTACAGATTTCTGCAGATACGTGATAAGCCATTCGCCACTTACAAGGCTTGTCTGTTAGATGGTCCTAACTCTAAAATTTAGAGTCCCAATTGTGGGTCACATATCAAATATCTTAGAGTCCCAATTGTGGGTCACATATCAAATATCTTTCTAAACTGAGAGCTCACCTCTTTCAGGGGTCCCCAAATCTCCAAAACAGTCACTCCTAGACAGCTCCCCCTCTCAGCTGCCATCCCAGACACGCATTAAAACACACTTCCAAGATAGAGGTTGCTTCAGATCAGTTTATAAGGTAATTTATATTTATATATTTTTTCTCATATATTTTTTTTAACATACATACACACACATATGTTTCTTGTCTTTATGCTCTTACTTAGAACCTCCTGATGACAGGAGTTGAGCTCCTTTGCACCTAAATAGGGTCACTTACTTTGCTGATTCTCACTTTTCCTTTTTTCTTGCTTCCTTCAGGCATCTGAAGGAGGACATAAAATTGTAACTAATACACACACACACACACACACACACGCACACACACATTTTTCTACATATACACACACACACACACATAGATATAGGTATATCAACTATTTAGATATATATCTTCACACACAAATATAGTTGCATGAATTAGATTTATACACACACAATGCATAATATCACACAAACACACATAACATACATAATAGAACACACACACACTACATACATGCAATATATCACACACACTACATAAAATGCATGCATATTATAACACAAACACACATAACATACATAATAGAACACACAAACTACATACATGCATTATATCACAAACAAACACACACACACACACACACACCATGCATGCATGCATGCATAATATCACACACACCATGCATGCATAATATCACACAATGCATAATATCACACACACTATACATGCATAATATCACACACACACACACACACACACACACACACACACACACACACACACACACACACACTATACCATGCATACATGCATAATATCACAGACCATGCATAATACATAATATCATACATACTCACACACCATGCATGCATAATATCACACACCATGCATGCATAATATCAAACACACCATGCATAATATCACACAATGATTAAACACACACACATACTTACTTTTTTAGCAGAGCTGTTCAGACGCTGAGGAGGACTGGAAGGAGGAAATGGAGGGAGTGGGGGCGGTGCATAGCTGCATCAGCCAATGAGGGAGTAGCACAATGATCTCAGCTACTCCCTGATGGGTCAACCTGTCAGGCACTGTGGAAACCTTTGAAAATCTCTTTGTGGAGCAGCAGGAGCTTCATCAGCTGTTAGTGTCACTGCGCTCACCCTCTCCTCGCGCTCTGGGCAGTGGCACCGCTTGCACCACCCTAGTTACAGCACTGGTGTCCTGGGCAGGACAGAGAGGAGGCCTGGGGCTATCCGGGCCCGGGACACTAGGCCTGGCTGTCCCCCCCTGATGGCGGTCCTGATTGTATGCAGAATATAGGCATGATTTCTGTATTAATTTGAAAACTAATATTGTGTTCAACACAGGAAAGTACATTTTTATTTACCCTATTTCGAACCAGGTATAAGTTATAAAGTGATAGATAGATAACAACATTTGTCTCATTTTCACAAACTTTCTTGTTTCCTCACTGCTTTATTGATCATGTTTCCGTTTTATCAAACTTTCCTTCAACTGTTGTTTGTAAATTACTTTTGTAGTGATTTTCACTTAGGCTAACGACTCTATTAATGAATCAAAAATGCATTAGGATAATTTATAGAATTTTTGATCAATACAAGTGAGTAAAACTGTTTCTTCTTTTTTCACATGCTTACATTGTGATTGCTTGAAATGAGATATTTTATATTGCCTATGCAGATGAAAACAAATGTTATTATATAATTAGAAAATTCAAAAAGTATAGTACATCATATGGGTAGTTAACTGTAAACAAAAAAATGTAAACATTTTCCACCACTTTTCTTTTTTTTTGTGCCATTGGTGAATTATCCTGAGAAGGACATTCAAGATGTATGCACATAAAAAATACAGTATTCTACTAAATGGACTGATTGTTGAATATTTGTTCCTGTGCAAATGTTGCAGGCCATCTTTTTCTTCTCTTATAACATCTCACATTTATTATCCAATATACTCTATTATTCTTCGCTCTTAATAATCCACTACAAAAAGACTATGGACCTAAGTAAACTGCGTTCCCTGGAGTCTGGGCATGCTATTAAGTGACTGCAGTATCTTGACACAGCTGCATAGTGAAAGTTCCTGGGCCCAGTCACTGGCACAGTTCAATTCCTACACTCCCTGCTACCAACTATACTATGGGGTAAGTATTCTAGTGATCTCCCCATATACTCCACTTTTCCTCCCTCTAATATCTGTTATTACGGGGAAGAAAAGGGGGTATGTAAGAGGAGACCGCTGGAATAAACTTATGCGTGGAAACTTAAATAAATAAAACATTTTTGTTTTTTTTTCAAACACAGTGCATCCAGAAAGCATTCACAGCGCTTCACTTTTTCTACATTTTGTTATGTTACAGCATTATTCCAAAATTGAATAAATTCATTTTTTTCCTCAAAATTGTACACACAATACCCCATAATGACAACATGCAAAAATATTTTTACTCCTTGGCTAAACCATGTTGATTGCAGGGAGTCATATTTCATCTGTTGCAAACAGTATTAGAGTTGATATGTGATGTTCCCTATCCCAAGTCTAAATAACAGTGTGATAGGAAAGCTGGCCAGTGGGCCGTATCCAGAGATACGGCCGCACATGAAATTACGTCCAGCGGCGTAAGGGTCGACTATAGTTACGGCCGCTGGCTGTTCTGTCAAGGTGGAAATAGGCATTCAGATTAGGGAACGGGGTGGAGGAAGCCCCGTTACGATCAGCAATGCGGCCGTAAGTGTCCAGATTTCCGCCCGCCAGCAGGGAGTGCACAGGGCGTGCACTCCCCGCTACGATAACGGCCGTACAAACCTCGGGCAGCTGTAAGGCGCCCGTAGGTCTGGATCAGGCCCAGTATCTGTGTGCAGTAAGCAATTCAAAGATATATCCCTGCATGCAAAGAATACAATTAACTTGACTCCCACTGCAATCAATATGGTTTAGCCCAGGAGTAACTAATTTCAAGCACTTACTTAAGTCTGGATCTAGCCCTTTGTCACAAGAGGAAGATGACTATGGAGACTAATGTGAAGCCATGATCCCACTTGGGATCTGGATAGAAACATACATAGAAACATAGAAAGTGAGGGCAGATAAGAGCCACATGGCCCATCTAGTCTGCCCATTTGTTTATTCAAGACTATACTGACCCTAGACCCTATTTATACTCAATTTGGTTTACAATTTAGGATACCCTAATATTTATCCCAAGC
The DNA here is from genome assembly GCA_011038615.1 of Limnodynastes dumerilii. NCBI lineage: Eukaryota > Metazoa > Chordata > Amphibia > Anura > Limnodynastidae > Limnodynastes > Limnodynastes dumerilii. The sequence goes on from WWET01005845.1 coordinate 14,541, forward strand.
ATGTTTAAATTGTTCTACTGCATTGGCCTCAACCACCTCAGATGGGAGAATATTCCACTTATCTATCACCCTTTCAGTGAAGTAACATTTCCTTTGAATCTACCACCCTCCAGTTTATATCCATGCCCTCGTGTTCTATTACACCTTTTCTTTTGATAAATGGTACCCTTCTCTAGCTGGTCACAACCCTTGATCTATTTGAAAGCTGCTATCATGTCCCCCCTCTCCCTTCTCTGCTCCAAGCTATACATGTTTAGTTCCTCTAGCCTTTCTTGGTATGTTGTGACACATGCCATTGATCAGTGAACAGGATGTCTAACAATGGTATCCAGACTTCACTTAGGACATAAAAACCCAAAGGCTCAATATTTCCTTAATGGCATTACATTAGAATCTACCGAGGAGGAAAGGGATCTAGGAGTCATTATTTCCAGTAACTTGAAGGTAGCCAATCAATGTAACAAAGCAATGAAAAAGGCAAGTCAGATGCTTGGTTGCATAGGGAGAGGAATTAGTAGCAGAAAGAGAGAAGTAGTGATGCCCCTTTATAAATCATTGGTACGCCCTCACCTAAAATACTGCGTTCAGTTCTGGAGGCCATATCTCCAGAAAGACATAAATACATTAGAGACCGTGCAAAGAAGAGCAACTAAAATGGTCCATGACCTTTGTAACAAATCATACCAAGAAAGGCAAGAGGAACTAAACATGTATAGCTTGGAGCAGAGAAGAGAGAGGGGGGACATGATAGCAGCTTTCAAATACATCAAGAGTTGTGACCAGCTAGAGGAGGGTACCATTTTTCAAAAGAAAAGGTGTAATAGAACACCCTTTCAGTGAAGTCATTTGCTTTGCTTTGTTACATTGATTGGCTACCTTCAAGTTACTGGAAATAATGACTCCTAGATCCCTTTCCTCCTCGGTAGATTCTACTGTAATGCCATTAAGGAAATATTGAGTGCATGATTTTGCATTTTTTGGCATTAAACTGCAGTTGCCACACTCTTGACCATTCCTCCAGTCTACCTAGATCATCCCTCATTTTCTGTAACCCACCTGGCGTGGCGTGTCTGTTACATATCTTGGTGTCATCTGCAAAAAGGCATATTTTCCCCTCAATACCACAGGCAATATCACCTATAAAGATATTAAATAGCACTGGTCCAAGTACAGAACCCTGGGGTACTCCACTGGTTACCTTACCATCCCCAGAAGAGATTCCATTTACTACAACCCTTTGTTGTCTATCCTGTAACCAAGATTATATCCATGCAACTAGCTTTAAGTCCAACCCTAAAGTTTCCAGCTTATTTAACAGTCTTCGATGTGGCACAGTGTCAAAAGCCTTGCTAAAATCTAGATAAGCTATGTCTACAGCTCCCCCCTCATCTAATACTTTACTGACCCAGTCAAAAAATTCCATGATCTTCCCCCAGTAAAGCCATGCTGCTTGGGATCTGGATGTGGTGGAACCTCTAAAAGTTTTAATTTCTAAGCACAATTTTGAAGCACAAAGTTCAATATGGAAGCTCTATACACTCAGATCAGACTGAGACAGGGCAGCAGGCTGTTTAAGCTTCTTGAAGGAGAATTTTTCCAATGCCCCGAGCTTGGACATAAACCCGGCTTTTCTGAACATGCTAGTGCATCTGATGATCATGCAAGTCCAGTGGGCAGATTTACTAAACTGCAGGTTTGGGAAAGTGGAGATGTTTCCTCTTGCAACCAATCACATTTTAGCTGACATTTTTTAGTATGTAATAGTAAATTGAGAGCTAGAATCTGATTGGTTGCTATAGGCATCATCTCCATTTTTCCAAACCTGCAGCTTAGTAAATCTGGCCCCAGGAGTGTATCTCCAAGAAGTTTTCCTTAGAGAACTCCCAGAATAACTTCTCTCAGCTCCAGTAGGTGCAGGAAATGGCCAGAAAAGGCACTGTTACAGTTCTAATGGCATTAACATCAGCTTCTTACTACAAGACCAAGAGGAGACCAGAAACTAAGTAAGGCCCACCTTAAGAAGGCTGTAATGAAGCATGAAGAATGGGAATCCACAGCCTGTGCAAGATTCTGCAGAAGATGGATCTCCTACAAGAGACCATGGAACACAAGTGCTTTTAATAAATACTCAGCTATAGACCACAAGTAGAGACCAGCAAAAGACCAGCATAAGCCTGAGATAAGGATCCTGGTGTTCTCCAAAGTGAAAGTGAAAGACATTTTCTATCGTCTGGTGCTGGATTTAAAAATCCTCAATGCTGATGTCCAGTGAAATCCTGAATGGTAATAAGTAGATCAATCAAAAGACCATCAACATCAGTAAACACTTCCATAGCCTCTTTCTCTGAAACAGAAGAAACAATGCGGGAAAGCATCTAAATCTTAGTGTGCACAATGTACTAGATGCCAGGCATGTCCCAGTGATTTCTATCTACCCCATGACTCTGTCCAAGGTTGGTATTTGATTAGCCAACAGTGTTGAGAAGGAGTGGGCACTAGATATCTATGGTAATAGATTGATATGAAAATTGTGCTAATAATACATAAAACTCAAAAAAGTTTCCTGATTAACACTGATATGGTTGTAACTGGTAGGGCTAGGGTACCCATTCTAGACTGGTGCTGTCATAACAGATTATTTTTTAATCAATATTTTAATTTTTAGTCAAGGCAAAGTATAACATTGACATAAAACTGTGGCAAAGCAGTTAATCATTGACAACATTCAATCAATAGGACAGTGTAATTGACACTTAAGAGAGTAGTAAAGCAACACCGCTAAAACGTGACCTGCAAAACCTGATATAGCAAAGCTGTATTTCCAGTTTAGTAGAGTACAGTCGTCTACCCATCTCTCTTGTTACAATTTATACTCTGCCATAACAAATTTTGTTATATTACCATTTGTTAAGTTATGTCGCACAGGTGCCCACAACAGTTTTCACACAAACTGTTCATGAAGTCCCATTTCCATTGTGTCAGGGAGGGTCACCCCCACCCCACTAGTCCCTATTATTACAACTGAATTGGGTGTTCCCCAATGAAAACCTGAGTGGCATACAATCCAGTCTCTGCAAAACACCTATGGATCTTGTCTTTTGTGGGTTGCGGAAGAGAGTTTATATATTTTTGCCATAGGTTGAAAAAGTCTTCAACCTTAGCATTTCTATCCAAGGAGGCTTCCAACCAATCCATCCGAAATAGGTGGAATAGTTTTTCCTTAAAAAGAGCAAATGGTGGAATACCTGAATGATTCCATACCTGTAAAATGTTTTTTTAGTGACAGCTCTCACAGCTACCAACATTTTCTTAATATCTCTAGAAAGAGCAGGGTCTCTGGGAGTAATACCCAGAATAGCCCACTCCGGGTTAAAGGGAACAGTGAGCACCACGTTATCCATAGCAAATTGCCGAACTTTTAGCCAAAAACATTGCACCATTGGACAGTTCCATAAACAGTGGAATAGATTTGCCCCTCTCTGTGCGCATGAGTGTGAAGTAGTTGACCCCATTGTCAAGTATCTGTGTAGTGTGAGGTAAGTCCGGTGAAAAAACATTTAGGAACAACTCTCAGTAACTGCTCGCTGGGAAGTATTTACAGGAGGTTGTTAATGTCTTAATAAGCTTTTCTGGGGTTAAGGTAGGGAAATCATTTATCCATTGTGGTATATCTGTGCAAATGAGATTATAATCTGCCTCCTCCCGGAACAACCTGTAGTTTAATGTGATGGCTTTATGTGTAGGAAGTGGTGTATAAAGGAATACATCCAGCTGATTGTGCCAATCCAGGTCCCCAAAATGATCAAGCACAGATTCCAAATAGTGATGGACTTGGAAATAACCAAAATGATCCTTCAGGAATCAAAATTTCTCTACTGCCTGCCAAAACGTTAGGGGTTTTTTAAGTGTTTTATCTTCCAGCTTATAAATAGTTGAGATTCCCTCCCGTTTCCATATTGCAAAAGGGAAGGCTGCCTCTCCCGATTGGAAACCTGGATTGTGCAACAAGGGTAAGTGTAAAGAGGCATATGAGTTTAAGTCATTCCTACGCCGTATGATGTGCCATAGCCTGCGGGAGGAATCAAGCAGCGGGTTATCTTTGATGTGTGTAGGGATTTCTGAGTCTCGCATATGTAAAAGGCATTGGGATTTGTGTTAGTAATAAATTCTTGTTCCAGCCCTGTGTCCATGTAAATTTCTGTTTCCTGTAACTAATCCCTGAGGTGACGTAGGAGAGAGGATTGGTTGTATACAGTTATGTTGGGGAAATTAATTCCTCCATTTGACTGAGACTGCTGAAGTTTGTACATGCTAATCCTAGGCCTACCTCCATTCCATATAAAACTCCTAAATAATGAAATGACCTTTTTGTTATCTCTCTGAGTTAGAATAATCGGTAGGGATTGAAAAAGGTACAGGTGTTTCGGGAAAAGAGTCATTTTAATGGGGTGAGCTCGGCCCCTATATGTCAAAGTTCCTCCTTAACAAAGGAGGAATATTGAGGGATATAGTTAAGAGGGATGTTTAGCTATCTGTACTCCTAGATACGTGAGAGAACGTCTCTGCCACTGGACTGAACACACACCACCCCAAGTTGGATGATAGCTCCCAGGTGTGAGACAGAGTGCCGAGGATTTTTCCACATTTATCGTTAGACCTGATATAAGCCCATATTCATGTATTCTGTCTAACAGTTCTTCCAGAATCACATCCGGGTTAGAGATATACAGTAGTACATCATCCGCAAACGCGGTGATCTTTATAACCTTGTCGCCAATCCTAATGCCTTCAAAGTTTCGCCAGTTTTGAAGAATACGCAGAAATGGATCGAGACACAAATTGAACAATAGCGGGGCATCACTGTCTAGTCCCTCTGGCCATTTTCATCTGGTTACCCCTTTGCCCTTCAGAAGAAAAAACATAGTCGGGGAATTATAGAAGTAACGTATTAGGCTAATAAACGAAGTGCCAAAGGAGCGGCGTTCTAATATTTCATAGAGGTGCGTCCATGATATGAAATCAAAGGCCTTATGTGTGTCCAGGCTTAGCAATATGTTGTTTGTGGCGCGTGATTGTGAGGATATTACTGTTGCTGCAACTGCCACCCTAATCCCCTTCAACGAGTGTCTGCCCGCCACAAACCCCAACTGGTGGTTAGTCAGGAGGTCTGAAAGAATTGACTGTAGGCGTATGGCCATTATTTTAGCCAAAATTTTGCAATCTGTATTGAGTAAGGATATTGGGTGATAAGAAGCTACCAGTTGGGGATCTTTGTTAGGTTTAGGAATAAAGATCGTATGCGATTCATTGAAACTAGGGTAAGATGGAGACTGGTCGTAGATAGTTTTGAAGAGTTCCAGCAGAGTGGGGGTCACGTCTTCCCTCAGAATTTTACTCCTTCGTCAATCTGTCGGGGCCTAAGGCTTTACCTGTTTTTTGTGTTTTAATTACCCTATCTATTTCTTCTGCAGTTATCGGGGCATCCAAGATATCCCGTTGGTCTTGAGACAGCCTCGGGAGGTGTGCTTCGGGCCATTCTGGGTCACCAGGGATGGCCCGATAAAGGTCCTCATAAAATCGTTGAAACCTCTGCATGATATCTTCTGACCTATCTATCACTTCCCCCGGAGATGCAGGGTTTTTCAAGGCCGTTATATGACTTCTTGGTTTCCAAATTTTTGCCATATTAGCTAAGACCTTTCCCGGCTTATTTCCCCACCTAAAAATGTTTTGGTTTTTATAATCTAAGTGTTGTTGCACTTGTTGTGTGAGATAGGATTCCAGAAGTAACTTAGCCTGCTTATAAAGAGCGAAATAGTCCGGGTTTGGGTTCGCCGTATAGTCCCGGAACGTAGAGGCTGCTTTATCCTGTAGTTATTGTGTGTGTAATTGAATGCCCTTACGACACTGCGCTACATAATTATTATTTTTTGAGGTTTGCCAGAAAAGGACCGGGTTGTCCCAGTGTTCTATGTTTGTGTCCATAAAGTCATTCCAATAATATTTCAGGTGTCTATGGAAATCATCGGAATCTTTTAGGTACGATTAAAATCTCCACATGCACGATCCCAAAACCGGTATAGCATGTTGTAAAGTGAGAAATACAGGTGAGTGATCTGATATGATTATATTACCTATGGACGCACCTCTGAGCTGAGATACCAGCACATCCTCCACCATAAAATAATCTAATCTAGACAGGGAGCCATGGGCCGCTGAACTGTGGGTGAATGACTTTTTTGATGGGTGAGTAATTCGCCATGTGTCTACCATTTTGTGCACTGATTGGAAACCCTGAATATGATACCACTGCGGTGAGTTAGAGTTTCTACGGTGAGTTAGAGTTTCTACCTGGCGGTGACTTATCCAGCAAAGGATCCGCGACAGTGTTTACGCGACCCAGTATCAAATTGGGAGTATACCGATTTAAAAGAAATTGAGATAGGGTGTTGAAAAAATCTGAAGCTGCTCCGTTTGGGGCGTATACATTGAGCAATGAATACTTAGTGGAATTTATCGTAAGGCCCAGTAGCAGAAAGCGTCCCTCAGGGTCATAGTATTGGTCTATAATTTGGTAAGGGAATCCCTATCTGAAAAGAATTGCCACCCCCCTTGCTTTGTTATGGTACGAAGCAGAGATACATTTTCCTATCCACCCACCTCTCAGACTAGAGCCCTCCCCATGTTTCCAGTGAGTCTCCTGAAGGAGTGCAATATCCACTCTATATTTCTTAAGGGGGTGGAAACTCTTCCTTTTAATGGGTGTGTTTAACCCCCCCACGTTCCAGGATACCAGTTTAAAATTTAAATGTTGGACTTGGGAATCAGGTGCTTGTGTGACATTGTGTGAATGTGAATGGTGCATTCAGTTAACTTACCCCATCGGTCGGTAAGGGTACGTAGCAGATACCTGGTAGCAATGCGATGCCTCCGCCCCAGCAACCGGATGTGAATTCGCAATAGGGAACACCCGTGCGGCACAAAAAGAGAGAAATAAACACTAATAACAGACTTAACTTCACCTTGACTGTGTAACTTTTTCTATTATTTCCATCCATATCATCAATTGGATTTCCCTTGTGAGGAGAAAACCAAAGGCACAAATTCTTATTCATCAGTCTCAAATAACAGAGAATAACCAGTAATAGTGTTACTAAAAATAGCATAACAAATTAAACCTAAATACCCAGGAGGGAGCCTACCCAGGCATAGCTCTATGATATTATCATACAGTGCATATTAACCATGAACTATATTATTTTAGATAAAACATTTTAAGAAGTTATAGCAAAACAGCCAACTAACTCCATCCAATATATCTAGACTTTGAGCATTTGTAAAAGTCAAAACATTTTACGATGGTCTTTATTCATTTGGCCTACAATTAGGTGAGCCACTCGGTGAATGGGGGTCCAAGAAGTGTTCTTTGACCCTGACCGGATCAGTAAAAAAGAGCTCCCTTCCATTCAATGTGACCTTTAGCTTCGCAGGGTAGAAAAGAGCAAATCTCTGGTTATGTTCAACCAGATGCTTACAGACAGGTGAGAACTCTTTTCTCTTTTGCGCCACTGATGCCGAAAAGTTTTAGAAGATAAGGATCCGATGCTCTTCAATGATAAGATTAGGGGTATGCTTATAAGCCCTCAGGATGGCCTCTTTGGCACGGAAATCCAGGAACTTTGCTATCACCGGACGAGGGCGGTCACCCTGCCGCTCCGGGCCAATTCTGTGGGCTCTCTCCACTTGAGGGCGGGGTGAGTCATCTGGTACGCCCAGTGCCATTGGGAGTGTAGTTTTCAGGTATGTGGATAATTGTT
>WWET01005846.1:17664-53653 GCA_011038615.1 Limnodynastes dumerilii
TTAGCCCTTGCAGCAACTTCAGGCTGAGCTGCTGTATAAAGGAATTGCGTAGGCCAGAAAAATTCACACATTTGCCACGCCATCGGGCTTACGCTGAATTCTGTCTCAGCAATTGTAACTCTTGCACTTAGGTGTCACTGAACTATTCACAAATTAAAAACTTTGCATACTTATCTACGCTTACGATAGAAAGTGTCTGACATCCAATTTAAATATTTGTGCTAAATCTTTCAACTTCTGTGTTTAATAAATTACGTTTAATGCACTTTTGCAAGCTACAGTACCAATATATATTCCCTGCACGTCTGTCTATAAATCTAATCAATTAGTCAATCAATCAATCTTTACCGTCTGGCGTTCGCCATTGACAAAATAAAGTTAATTGAAAAAAAAAAAAGCACCAGGAAGAGGATCGTCTTTTCTGAGTATGCGCGTCTGCAACTGGCGTGAAGGGTACCGTGACTAGCAATAGGTGACGTCAGCAGCAGTCAGCGTCTCAGGAACACACTGGTTCTTCAATCAGTATAAGCAAAGCTGTGTCTGGGTTACCCCCTATTCTCTCAGGGGGTATAGCATCACGTGATCTGCATACCATTAGGGCCGCGGTGGGCATGGCGGAGGCTCAGCCATCAGGTATAGTACTCTTTCCTGGTGTTGCTTGTAAATGACAGATCATTAATCAGTTATAAAGGTGGTGCAATGTGTGCCTCTGTGCTTGTCACCTCACTGCCTCTTCAATATTCTCTTTTAACACGATGAACATGTAAATGTTCTGGTTTTTTTCATAGTCATGTATATTACTGGTTAATATTTTGTGGCGTATTTTTATCCAGGAAACACTCTTATGAAATATAGTTTTGATAACCTCCATGTTAGTCAGCTTTAGTTTTTAATTGTAAACACTTTAAAATTTTTTATAGCAACTACTGATTGCAGTGAGCAAAGCAATGGATTATATATAAGGCATGTATGTGTAGATATTTGTTTAAGTGTGTTAAAATGTTTAACTATATCATTGTGTCAATTTTTAATGTTTCATGGCATAATCTGTCTGACCTTTGTATTTTTTTCTTTGCCATTCATGATATATCTGTAAAGGGCCTCTCTGAAGTATTTATTAAGTATGATCACTAAGACTGCTGCTGCTATAAATTATGTTCCATGCAAACTATTGAGAAAATACAAGGTATTTTTTTTATAGAGGAGACTTAGCCATTGTAACTTGTTAGAAATGAATAAATTTACTAATAGAAAATGAATAGCTCACAAAAAAAAAAGCTAGCTAAAAATGGTGTATTGAACGCTGCTTCAACCCATTTCACTTTTTTCCCCTAGGAAATGTTTGGGTTGTTGATCTTTGTGTTACTTGCTACATTGTCAAAATGTATGTGATCAGATTAGTTGCTATTCACAATCACCAGAGAGGTTTTTAATTATAAGCGGTGTGTATTTAACTTTTACCCCATCCCCACCTGGTGGCTCCCTCGCAACCTCTCACTGCGCCTCTTATTTTGCCTTGTGTTCTCTGCTTTCTTCACTTGTTTCACTTCAATTGTATTTTAGTGATATTTTTATGTTAATTTTATGTTTAATATGTACTATGCTGTCCATCCCTACCCTGTATGTCTGTATTGTATTTTGTATGGCGCTGCGGACACCTTGTTGCGCCTTATAAATAAACGATAATAATAACGATAATTTTAAGCATAAAACACAACCCAAGTTTTTTTTTTAAAACTGCATACACATAATATTCATCTAAACCCAACACCCCTCCCCCACAATTCTATAAAAATATAGAAATTTCTTCTGGTACATAAACCTAAAAAGAATGCTCAGGTTCATTGGAAAAATTAGTTTTGTTAAAATGTTGCATTTTTAAGTAAATAATAAAGCATATACTCAAAATCCATCATTATATTTTAATATATGTAAATTAGACAGTATCTTGAATGTTATACTATTATTAGCTAATACTTTAAATTCATTCACACATGTTACAGACCTCTTATTATAAATGAACCCACTAAATTCAAACTTGTGTTCAATAAGTGCAGACCTGCAGTTATCAGATCAGTTGCAATCTATAATGTAAGTCGGCTACATCCAGAAATCTTTGCTTGCTCCACTAACCACTCCACTTGGGTCTGGCACGCTGGACCGGATCCTGATCTTAATTCTGTACATAGCCTCTGCAACAGAGGGAATTTGCTATACCAAATACCACACCTAGGAGAACAGGGTACCCCCCCTTGCTCTGCTACGTGCGAATGGTGGATCCGTGCACAGGACCCTACCTTAAGTATTCTGCTGGAACTCCGTCTGTGTTAAATATATATCGTACGTAAGGGCTCAACATAGTTGAGGAAATTAAAATCTGCGTTTTCCATGTAATTGAAACTTCTACAATATACGTAAAAAAAAAAAATCTTTATTAATATATTGCAACAATTCGCATTGTAAATGTAAAATAAAATACAATACATCTAATCCATTGTAGAATAACCTCTGCTGTAATGTAACAATGTTAATGGCTGCATGGCAAACGTCCGTATGGACATTGCACGGAGATATAAGGTAGCCCTATGGGACTCCTAAGTGCCATAAGGTACCTAATAACGGGGGGTCGGGTCGGGGGCTGGAAGAGTGAGTTAGGTGTGGATCTGCACACATCTGACTCACTCTTAAGTGTGAATGAGGTTCAATGATCTGGAATTCAGAATTCTCTATGACTGTAGGTAATAATCCTCCTCTTTTAAGGTTCTCAGTTTATGGTTCCAATCAAGTCAAAGATCTTTGTACAAGGATTGTGTGTTATCAAGCTGGAGGATTTTTTTTGAACTTCTCCTGCTCTATTGGTTTCATATAAATAAAGTTCATCTACTTGCTAGGTCCAAGTACTTGGAGAATAGCTGTAATTTTTATATTAAACAATAGTGGTTTGTTTGACTTCATTACCATAGGTATGGAATTGCATGTAGTTTAGGAAACTAGTAAGTATCATAGTGAAATCAAACTACATGTACAATATCCATTTTCCAATAATAGTGTGTTTAAGAATATACGAATATACCTTTTCTAACCTATCTAAGAAAGTTATCTCTCATACTAACTGCAACCAAGTCTGTAAAAGCTAGATATTGGTGTAGAGCATTTGTATTGCTGGTTCAGGAAGATTCATATTCATCACAAATATGCTGTTTACTTATGCAACTGTAGTCTAATAAATTACTCATTAATTAGATTTGTTTTGTTTTTTTAGGGAAAACAAAATACAATCCTGAAGCAGCTGACTTTATCCCAGGAGAACACCTAAGTCATCATTCTAACTGGAGAAATCATGGAAGAACTGAAAGCAACAGAAATTGGGGCAGAAACAGTAACTTGCCTAATTCTCACCAGCATCAGTCTCATAGAGAGAGTAATCCTGACAGTCCACCCCAAAAAACGCACTCCTACAACAGCATTCCCAAAAATAACAATGCAAGAGGTCAGCAAGGATCCCCAGAGACCACTAGAAAACCTGTGAAGAACCACAGCTTTCAGAATCAAAGATGGCATCGATCTAGAAGTGAAAGGTCACACACAAGAAACCACCCAAGGCAACCACTCTCTGATTCATCCACAAGACCATCCTTTGTTGGAACCACGCCACTAGGTGACTGGCGTGTAAGAACAAGAGATCCCACTGATCTATGCTCATCTGAAAGCGAGAAGGAGCTTGGCAGTGCTGATAGTCGAGGTGCCAAGCCAAAGAGACTAACACATGTGTCAGGTGGATCATTAAGGGGACCCCGTGACCGAACAAAATATTCATATGAACGGGAGAAACGGGTAGCTCCCAAGCAAAAAAGTGAGATGTTTGAAAACATTCCACCTCCAGACATTGTGAAATTGGGGACTCCTAAAGAGGACCTGTTTAAACCTAGACTAGATCATTATGAGGGTGCTGAACGAAATGAAGAGAAGTGCAGACATTCCTGCAGGCCTTCACGAGAACTTATAGATTGGAAAAAGGGTCCTGATGATGATCAGTCATGTAAGGAGAATGGAGCACAGGGCAGTAAGTCTTTAAAGCAGGACAAAAGTCAACCTGTGAATTTTACATTAAAAGAAAAGAAAACAGATCGAAAAAAAGAACCTCCTCTGTCTAATGTATATCAAGAGTCAAAATATCATGGACACCACTGGGCAACTGATAGTGACAAACATGGTGGAAGGAAACATCCACCTCAAGACCGTGTTTCTAAATCTTCTATGCAGCCAGGACCTAGCAGACAGTGGAAGAAGCACAACATACCAAAGAACAAGGAAACACATACAGGTAAGCTTCATGTGAAGAATATGAGTATAGTACAGTTAGACAGCTATAGGTGCAAGTGCTTGTATTTTTTTTATTCTTATACTGTACATCATACTTTCCATTATTGTTAAACCATGCTTTAGGGTCACTTATCTTTTTGTATTAAAATTATACATATAAAACACTGGATTTAAAATCATAGTGGATTGCTTATGATTGATCTTTGTTATTTATTCATACACTGTGTAAAAATTCTGTTTCTGAGACATTGGAGAAAACGCAGAGCTGTTTTTAATCTAATTTAAGTTCACCAATTTTGAAATAAGAGAACCGAGCAGTAGTTAAAGTATACTATTTTAATGGCACAGAATATATAAACAGTAAAAAAAAAAATGGGACCAACAATAAAAGTTAGGCAATATTGTGTAATTCGGTAAGCTTTGGTAACTATAACACTAGCAATAAATAAACCTCCAGGATAAAATGTGTGGGTAATAGGATCCAAGAGATGTTAGTCACACAGTATGACAACGATCCTAAGCACAAAATCATTCTACCAAAGAATGGTTAAAGAAGAAGAATAAAGTTAAAGTTTTGGAATGGCAAAGTCAAAGTCCTGACCATAATCCAATAGAAACATTGTGGAAGGACCTGAAGCAAGCTCATGGGGGAAACCCACCAACTTAAAAGATTTGAAGCAGTTTTGTACAGTGGAATAGGTTAAAATTCCTCCAAACTGATGAGCAGGACTAATAAACAGTTACCGGAAACATTTAGCGGATATTGCTGCACAAGGGGGTTATAACACATACTGAAAGCAATGTTCTTTTTCCACTAACAGATATGTGATATTAGATCATTTTGCTCAAAAAAATAAATGACCAAGTTTAATGATTTTGACTCCTTATTTTGATTTGGTTTTCTTTATCTACTTTTAGAACTTCTGTGAAAATCTGATGTAGTTTAGGTCAAATTTAAGCAGAAATACAGAAAATTCTGAAGGGTTCACAAACTTTCAAGCACCAGTGATGTATACCACACAATAACTTTCTCACCTTTAAATTGAATGGGACATTTGTGTTTCTAATGACTCTTCTGGATCCTATTACCCACACGTTTTATTCTGGAGGTTTATTTATTGCTAGTGTTACAGTTGCTGAAGCTTACCAATTAACACAATATTGCCTACTTTTTATTGTTGGTCTCGCATGTTTTTACATTTTTTTTTACTGTTTTTATATTCTGTGCATTTAAAATATACTTTAGCTGCTGCTCGGTTCTTAGTTCAAAATTTGTGAACTTGTTATGTAACCCATTATTGGGCATATTGGAAAATGCATTTACACAAGTAGAGCTTGTGACTGGATTTTGCTATTTATACATCAACAGGTTTCCTTGTAAGCAAGAAGAAATCCAACCCTATTTAAGCATTTACTTTAAACAGTTATTGGTGACACAGAAACTTGTAAACATATTTTTATTTATGTTACCTTGTATTTATCTAGAGTGAATATGTAAATATAAACTTTTAAGGCTTTCCTCACCTTTTCATTATTTAGTTACATTTTTTTCTCCTAGGAGCCAGATTTACTAAACTGCAGAAAAGGATAAATGGAGATGTTGCCCATAGAAACCAGATTCTAGCTCTCGCTTTCCTATTACATGTTAGAGAATATCATCTTGAATCTGGTTTCTATGGGCAAAAGCTCCACTTTCCTTTTCCGCAGTTTAGTAAGTCTAGGCCTTCTTAATACTTTTACAATACAATTGTTTTGAGGTATTACCTAGAGACTAGATATTTTATTTACTTATTTATTAACAGGTTTTTATATAGAGTCAGCAGATTATGTAGCACTTTACAATTTTAACAGTTCGTATAAACAAGACTGGGTAGTAACAACCTGACTGGGTGGGTAAGGGGGCCATGCTTACACTCTATAGGACAGTAGGTTTGGTACATAATGGCAAGTGCTATATATCACACAATGGACCAGCCAGGCTGTATGGTAAAAGTGCTCTGTATGATACAGTCTCACAGCAGTGTTTGTAAAATAGATGAGGGAATTTTAGAATAGAAATAGTGGTTAGGGTTTATGTTAATATTGTAATAGGAAAAGTGGTTTTTAATTTGGTAAATAAAGCTTAAGAAGGTTAAAGATTTTTATAAGCTTGACCCAAGAGCTGAGGTTTAAGGTATGAGCTGGATGACAAAATTGTAAAAAGAGTGCGAACACAATCGATCTTTTATCTAACGTATCGTTACTTTAAACTGTGTTAAATAAGTTAGTACTATGTTGAGTTAGTTTTTTTTATGGTAAATGTCTGTCCTTCAATTCCTTCTTCCTGTACAGTTGCTTTTCTGGCTTCTTGATCAGCTGGTGGTTGATCCAAGAATTTGGAAATATGTTATTATATTCATTTGCTTTCCTTCATATAGCTCCCAATATTGAGCATAAAGTTATACGCAGCACTAATTAGGGCTACACAGTACCGTCATCTCTTTGGTTACAGCTGCTGATTACTTCTCCATATTACAGTGCTCTTTGATTGCATTTCTCAAGTAGCAATTTAATAGCACTAGTAGGTTGGAAGACATACTGTACAAAATAGGTCTATTGAATAAGTATAAAAGCAAGTTGCTATGGAAGAGGAGTAGTACAACAGATATAAAGCTGTTTTTATCTTATTCAGATAAGAACAATGTTAAAACGTTTTTAAATTGAGAACACTATTATTATTAAATTGAGAACACTATTGTGTTACAATTTCATGGTCAAAACATACCTTTTATTTTTTTCATAATAGTCTGTTACTAATAATGCAAATGGAGTCTGCTCTGTAGCGTCATTTCTTTGTCAGTGATTATTGGGATCATGTTAGGTGCACCTACTACCTCGTCATTTTTTAACTACCATAGATAAGAAAAAGTCCTGTTGTGTTTATTGTTTTAATTTAGCTGGTATAATTTTACTTTTATTTTTTAGTGTGAAAAGTCAAATGATAATTAACCAGTTTACAGAGTTGAGGATTCTATGGAAGTATTTTAACTTTTCTAAAGTAACTGAAAAGTTTCAGTGTGCTCGTCCAAAGCAAATAAATATAACCTTTTCTCAAATTAGTTAATCTTATATCATAAGTAACTTATACAAGTTGCAGTGGAATGTGCTTTTGCTGTAGTCTATCAATCCATTTATACAGCAGCTCCACTCTAAAGATTCAATGGACATAGATAGCTCTTGTTTAATGTGGGCTTTGTATAACACTTGGGGGATTGTCATTGCCTGGTGGTAGTTTTCAAATATTTGGACCAGTGAATTTGACAAGTGCCACAGAACTTGTCATTAATATCTGTATAGATTCTATATCATTTTACTCAAGGACAAATCATTTTTAAGTTTTGTCTTCCTGTGTGTTTGCTTTCCTCCTTTTCAAACCAAATCAGTGATCATTTATGCCATATTTAATCATCCATGCTATGGGTGAGTAACGCAAATTGAGGTGCATAACAGTACATAATCACTGGCACATATCATGCAGGGCATGGCCAGATAGTTAGATGTCCTGTTGACAGCTGTTTCATAATTTCACAATTACTAGTGAAATAAGCACTGGTCAGAAAATAGTCAATCTACCAGCATGTTATTTGCTTGTGTTTTGAATTGTGGGAGGAACTTGGAGCAGCCTTGGAAATACAAGCATAACATGGAGAATATGAAAACTACATGCTAATGGTGTCCTGTCAGAAATCAAAACAGTAGCCTCAGTAAAGTGGTGTTACACTGCTAGCCAATATGATAGACTAAAGCTAGGTACACACTACATGGTACAACAATGTAAGAACAGTAAAATTGTAAGTTTTAAATGATTTGATAAAACAATGTTATGTACTTTGTGTACATACTAATCAGATATTGTTCCAAACACTTGTTTATGGTGTCATTGAAACGGTAATCATGAGAAAAACATGTAGTGTGCACCTAACTTTAAGCTGGCTACATAATGGAGGCTTGTCTGACGTTTAGCCTTTTTGGAACAGGCTAATTTTTGTGATTATAGATTTGCCAATATCTATAGAAGTCTTCAGTATGTACTGACATCAAATCTTCACTGCAACGATTCCCTTTGGTGTTTTTGCACTGTGCCACCTTTGTGAGCTTGCTTATTGCTGCAGCAGAGATTTATGAGAGTGATCTGTAAGATCTGTGTGTACAGAAGTATTGTAAAAAGATGTTGCAGTGTGTACCCAATTTAACATGTTTCCAGCAGTCTTCTGTCAGTAGGATGAAGTATATTTGCTTTCTTCCCTAAACCAATTATGTGATTTTTCATATAATGATGGCTTGTAGTTGTCATATGGCAGGTATTAAGAATTCTTATGTTCTTTTGTCATTTTCTAAGGTAGTGTCATCTTTAATAGAAAAGATGGGGCTAATTAGTTGTCTGTTAACAATTTTTTGTATTATGCAAAATTACAGGATGCCATTTTTCCTATACTGACAATAGCAGAAAACCATTATTTTTTTTTATTCTTAGAAAATGTCAATTAGAATAAGCATAATAATATATATTACGTACATAATACAATAATGGTGTCATTTCCCTTGCATTTTCTTGCCACCTACATATGTTTTTTTCATAGGGACTCAGGGCTGATTTACAATGAAATTATGTATATAGCCTCTGCAATGGAGGCTAATGTACGGAATTTATGATACACAATACTGCATGCAGGAGAGCAGGGCACTCCTCCTGCTCTCCTACTTGCAGATTGTAGATCCGTGCCCTGAACCCTACCTTAAATATTCTGCTCACCACACTGTGCGTGCAGAGTATAGGATCCTATGTAGGGGCTAAACCCAGCCATTACAGTATGAATGAAATACCAAAGTATACCTGCCATGCCTGTTTCTATGTATGGTGGGAGGCGCGGAGACTGGTTTCTGCACAGAATGCAATCACTCGATGCTGAATTGATCAAAGTACAAAAAAGAAATTGAGAATCCCAAAAGAGCGAGACTCCGTGCTGCTATCATGGTGCACTCTAACTTACTGACATGTTACCTCATTTCTAATCACCAAGTAATTAATACATAAAGTAGAAAGTAAGATGTGTAGAGAATAAATTCTAGCTTTTATTGTTTCAGGGTTAATAACAGAATCAGGTAAATATTAGTATTAAAAGAATCATTTAGGTATTATTAACATCAAGGTCTAAGAGCGTGTATAGTACACTCTAAGTATACACTGGGTATGCCAAAAAGGGAAATACCACAATTACCAATCACACTTAATCAATAGGCACATCAATATATTGATGAGAAGTTCAGAAGTAGCTATAAACCCTTTGCACTTGTACTTTAGCAGCATGGTCGCACCCCCACCAAGGGGAATTTCTCACTTCACTGTTTGTTTACCAGGTTACTGTGTGAAAATTATGCACGGTACTTGCATACGTTTTTATGAATCCGGCCTCCACATTGAGGAACAGAAGCTGAATATATAGGCAAAACTTTGTACTTAGTTTGTGTGTTTTGAAAATTAGCTTTAATACTCTAATGTGATTTGATAAATTGCTTACATAGTCTGAACATGTTTAATCAGTCATCCAGTGCTATAAGATCGTTTTTTATCATTTGTTTCATTTATATACATATATCTAGGTGGTATATATTGAAATAGTTTTATTTCCTACAAAATTTGTCACTTTCCAGGGACTTTTTCTCACAGCATGTCTGTGTAACAGATACTTAGGTGCTTGAGATATTTAAGACTTATGTTTGCGTCATGTTTATCCCACTATTTTTACCCTTGCTCGTATTTAAGCATGCTAAGTTCTTGACCACTTGTGTTAAGGCACTGTATAGAAATGTGAATGCGGCTATTGAGCTAGCAGTGGGGAAAGTGATTCATAGCATGCAAATTATCAACTTAAGTTCTGCTTTTCTTACCAGTGACATGAGTTGTAATTACAGTTCTGCTTGCTGCAAAGGTTTGCCAAAACCTGTATGGGAAGCATGTGTGTTTAGCACAGCAGAGGGGAACCAGATTAAATTGCTGGGCGATTACATAGCAGAAGTTATGAAAGAACACTAATCAGCAGCACGTTGCTGTGATGCCTGGGCATGTCATGGGCTATGCCTAACTGACACATTACTATGTTTGTTGTAAAAATTAATGTTCATGTATATTAAGTTACTTTAGAGCAGGACTAAGTTTTTAGTAGTTATAAATGTAATTAATATATAGTAATACTATATTTTTGTACAGGTCTTTGTCCTATCTATCCTCGTGTGCTTCCCTAGGCTAGGCTTGTACAGGACAATTTAAGGGACATTACTTTTCTAAGTGAAACAACACTTTAAATAACCATGTCGGTGCTACTAGGAACCCAGTATGCTGTGATGCTTGACATTTTATATTAAATATGGCAGCTCTCATTCAAATGGCCTTGTTAGTCCAGAAATGTTAGTTAACTGAACTAAAAGGACCCTAAAAACTCATATAAAGAAATGCTTAATTAGCAATTAAATTTGGATGTTTACATTTTCACATATGATTTGTCTGTGACTGTATGTCTCTGTATAAATTGAGTCTGGGTGTCATATTTATTTATTATAGGCTATAACACTTGCCTGCTTGTATTCTACTACATATTGTTCGTTCTTTGATCTATGTGTTATTTCAGTTTATTTTCCAGATTAGGGATAATAGCCAGCTGGTGTATAGTTGGAAGGTTACACAATGCATCATCTGAGATATGCCAGGTTGCTGTAAAGCATACCGATATTATATTGTGATTTGGACAGAGGGTGAATAAAGTCTCTGCATGTTTAGACTGAAAGAGCTAATAACTGTATGTTAGCCTTAACCATATTTGGATGCATAATGGAATATGACTGATTTTAGTGATACTTTTTGTATAGTTAAATAAACCTTGAGGTATATATATGTATTTGTCGAATATAATCGTGTATAGTAGCTTTTACAGAATCTGATTTGGAAAATATAGATTTTTAATTTTAAATTTGTGCTGTGTAATAAGAAGTGTATATGTTAAACACTTAACATGATTTTTTTTATTTATAGGGTCTCTAATTGAACAGCTGACAGCAGAGAAATATGAGTGTATGGTCTGCTGTGAGGTGGTGCGAGTTATGGCCCCAGTCTGGAATTGCCAGAGCTGCTACCATGTTTTTCATCTGAACTGCATTAAAAAGTGGGCTAGGTCTCCTGCATCACAAGCTGAAGGTCAGTACTTTATTATGATGGGTTTGCTGTTTTTGTTTATGGCCCTGAATGACCAATTACTATATATATATATATATATATTCTCTTATCACTGTAAAGATATGATTTGATTTTTTTAAAGTACGTCTAGCCAACTAGTTGTTGGGAAACCCTGATTCCTATCATGCGATGACAATATGGCATAATTGATACCTGGCAAAGCAGGATGAGACTTCATGTTTTATAATACTTGGTAGGATACGAGTTGGCTAGGCCTGATTTTAAGTTCCGTAAGATACCTGTCTATTAGATTCCATTAAATTCATAATTATATTTAAAAAAAAATAATTAAATTGGGTTAATTATATTTGTCAATATTCTTTTATATTTATAAAAGAACAAATAGGGAGTCTTAGGAGTTTTAAATATACATTCTGAAAGTTTTTTGGTGTGTATGTGTGTGATCCCCCCCCTACCTGATTAAAGTGGGATACATCTATTACTTCATTGTTGTAAATTGATAGAATTTAAGTGTATCCATGTTTTGTTTTGTTTTTTTGTGTGGGTAGTCAGAACGGCCATCTTTTTGTCTACCCAGCTAGGTGACAGGACCCTTTCTTGTTCTAGCGCTACAGTTTTTGTATAAAAATGACCAGGGACATCATGGTACAATGAAATGAGGAATGCCTGAGCTGACAAGAGCTAAATTATTTTAGTAACGCTGCTTACTATAACATTGTGCTATGTTTATAAGTATATTGTGCACAGAAAATATTGTCAGTGTACATTTTTATATACACTTTGTCTAACAATTTTGTCAGCAAAAGTTTTGCTCCACTGAGTAGTTCTAGACAAAGCAGAATGTTCTATTGCTTGTACGAGCAGCCATTCACATTTCACACTGGCTAAGCTGCAGACCTGTGTGTGGTAGTCTTATTGCTTATTAGTATTATGTGCTTTGCTTGTTCTTTACGGCATGCTGCCTTTCTTTGTCGTCTCCACAAGAGCAGTGGTTATGCTTTTATCATGCTGTCTTTATCACCGTAGGAGAATTTGCTTAGTTAATATCAATAAATGGATAAAGAGCAGCAATATGGACCGTCAACATGTAGATTCTTACCGTAAGTTTTCGGGTGCGGAAGGCCCACGTACGGAATTGTGGTTCGCACATAAGGGCTTTGAAACACCCTTGATGTTCGATTACCTTTTGATATCCCACCCTCCATCCAATGCAGAATCCGATACAGAACAGACTGAAAGGAGACTTGCGTATGTAAGGCTCCTGCTAGTTAGTTATTTCTGGATCCGTCCCTATTTTACAGAAAGCATTTATGGTTGTAATCCTCTGCAAGGAGGCATTTAAACACACATTTTAGTATATCATTTTGTGATTACTGTATACAGTTTAAAATTGACATATTTCTGCCTCTTGTCCACCTGGTACATCATTGACATGCTGATCAGACACAGCTAGTGCCTTGTCAAACACACTCATATCTCTATCTCTTGCTTCTTGTTTTTTATTCCTACTCTTTCCAGCAATCTGTCAGCATATAGCAACTGTTTTATCCATATTCTTGGGAAGGAATAGCTCAATTTAAGGGTGAGGGTCCATATAAAGGAAGCTTAATGATTTAATACAATTAATGCATTTTTTTACACTAAAGTATAGCAGATGAAAGAATACCCATATTAATATGTCTCCGATCTATTTTCTAACATTTTCCAGTGTAATGTATACAGGTGTTTATTATCATTTTAGTATTTATTGTTGTAGTGTTTTGTTTGTTTTTATGAGTATTTCAGTATTTATGGAATATTTTAGAAAAAATTCATTCATTTGAATGTATTTTCTTGTGGCCTCTGTTGCCAATGGTTAATTAATGGTATGCTGACAGGAGATTTTATTTTGATTTCCATTTATGTCTCCATTAGATGGCTTTATGATCTAGTCATTATTTTCAGTATTGTTTGCTTTTCTTCACACATTAGATGGAACCAGTGGTTGGAGGTGCCCTGCCTGTCAAAATGTTTCCTCCCGAGCTCCAAGCATATACACCTGTTTTTGTGGTAGGTATTTTCTAATTCCCAAGTATTGAATTCGTTTTTTAAGATTTCATATGATGGGAAGTTTGTTTTGCTTCCAGTCAGCATTTTCTATATTTGTAGGTAAAGTAAACAACCCTGAATGGAACAGAAATGAAATTCCTCATAGTTGTGGGGAACTCTGTGGGAAGAAACGATCTGGCTTTGATTGCCCACACACCTGCAATATGTAAGTGGCAATTGCATACAGCTAGTAAGGTGTTCTTTTATACTGCCAATGGGCTGGATCCAGACCTAGTTAAGTGCTTGAACTTAGTTACTCCTGGGCTAAACCATGTTGATTTCAGGGGGAGTCAAGTTAATTGTACTCTTTGCATGCAGGGATATATCTTTGAATTGCTTACTGCACACAGATACTGACCAGCTTTACTATCACACTGTTATGTAGACTTGGTATAGGAGACATCACCTCTCAACTCTTAATACTGTTTGCAACAGATGAAATATGACTCCCCTGCAATCAACATGGTTTAGCCCAAGAGTAACTAAGTGCAAGCACTTAACTAGGTCTGGATCCAGCCCAATGTGTGCAACTTTTTACTAAATTTCCAAACAGCCTTCTTTATGTAAGCTATGGGTAACCGTGATAAAACAGCACATTTAGTGTTCATGATTGGTGTTTCTGTACCTGGCATTTATTTGGAGAGATACAATTCTGGTATCTAACAAATGGTAACTACAGTATTTAAATGATGTGTTTTAAATTAGCATCTACTTGCTTTTCAGAAATACATGTTATAAATAGTAATTTAAAGACTTATAACAGAGTTATGTGGTGTTCATTTTTGCTGTACCTAGACTTTGTCATCCTGGACCTTGTCCCTCCTGCCCTGCCTTTGTGACGAAAACTTGTGAATGTGGAAGAACAAGGTACATGTGTAAACTACATGCTATATTAAAGACACAGAGGTTTCCCTTGGTGAATGAAAATAAGTTACTTTTGTTAGAAGTTCAGGGATTAAAAATCCCCAGTCTGTTGCACTATCCTTTAATAGTAAACAATTCAAGAGGAATATAGGTTATGTAGACTGGTTTGCAGTTATATAGGACCATATCCAGAATTACAAAATCCAGAGCTTGAAATTTAGAGAGGAAAGCTAAACCATGTTGATTTCAGGGGGAGTCAAGTTAATTGTATTCCTCTCATTAGGGCTGAGTTGTGTTCACATGTGTGCATTCCCTCTTAGCCAGTCATGATCTCTCCCTCTCCCTCCCCCCCTCTTCAATAAGCCTAAAAGTACAGCAGTGTTTCTGAAATCGGTACCACAATGCTTGTTATAGTCCATTTAATTTCAGTTTGTCAAGTGTTCAGTATTCATTAAACGCATCCCCCCATGTAATGGCCATATGGAGAATATGTGCATTTGTTTCTTTTGGCATCCTAGCAGTGACATATGACAGTGTAATGAGTAATATGGAAATATAATTAACATGTTGTTGACAATAGTGGGAAAAGTGTATTAAATTGTAAAATGTCATCTTGGCTCCATATTTACATTTTATTTCCCTCAATTAGAAGAGATAAATTAACCTTTTTAATCATCTCAGTCCTTGAAATACAATAGAGATAAGTTTGTAATATTGTAATTTAAAGGGGGTAAAAAAAATGTATGATTTTTTGTACCCCAATGCAGACATGCCATTGTCTGTAAGTCTCAGATTGCTGCTGCATCGTTTTTGGTTGTATCACCACCTACTAGAACACCTCACCTTTTAACCTTTTAATATCGTAGTTGTCCCTGAAGTGTAGTCCAGGTTGGTGTTACTTTGCAGAATTCTTTTATTTTGTTGTTTTATAGCATATTTACCTGAAGGCATGATCTGGATTGTCTAGCATTGTGCAGCAAAGCTGTTGTGCAGAGCTTGTGTTTGTTTCTGATGCCATCTTTTTTTGTTGGGTAGGGTGGGTCAATTATAGCAAAAATTATAGCAAAAAATGAGCCACATGCTTATTTCTAACAGACCGCAACATAAAAGATAATTTTGTTATTCAGCAAATAATTTACATTAGCTGTTTAATGTTGTTCTGTTACTATTAGTGACAAGTGTTTTTCTTGCAGTCAATCTGTTCGATGTGGGCAGTCCTCTACTATGCATTGTGGAAATGTTTGTGGGAATCTATTGAACTGTGCAGAACACAACTGTAATGAAGTGTGTCATGCTGGGAAGTGTCCTCCCTGCCAGCACACCATACACCAAGGTAGGAAATGTACCTTATTGGGGATTTTAAGCTCTCCCTTGCACAAGGTAGGAAATGTACCTTATTTTATTGGGGATTTTAAGCTCTCCCTTGTACATGATATAGATTTGTTATCATTTTATCAAACATTCTTGCCTTTCAGAATCGGTTATTGAAATTACACTAAGTTCTTGCTGTTTTATTTTATAGTTTTTTGATTTATAAAGACACTTTTGCCCCAATATGTTGCCGGAATCTATTTACATTTTATTTTAATATACTATTCACTTTCCTTTGTTTGTGTCCCATTTATATCACATGGTTCAAGCCTGTCCATGATCAGAGGGGCACCACTGCTTCCTTGGACAGAACAACTCTTGAGCCAAAGTGCAGAGAAATGACTTTGCTTGTGACTGCTTGTATTTTGTAGAAATATGTTGCTGTGGTGCGTGCAAATGTCTTTTTCCCTTGCATTCATTCTTTATTTTTGTAATCGCTGCTACAGCATACATTTCTATACTGCTATATTTAGCAATCTTCTGCATTATACTTTTATAAGCCAGCGTTTTAGGTTGCTGTAGTGTCTCTATGAGATGGAATCCTACTACAAACAGCATCTAGGATTGACAAAAGTGTGATGTGAACGGTGAAGCCGGGTCTCTTTAGCCGGGTCTTAGAAGGGTTTTTGCCGGCTTTTTTAAAAGAAAAAAAAAGAGAAAAAAAAAGCTGGTGTTTTCAGCGCAGTCTGAACACACCACACACCAGGCTAAAATTTTCAAAATTTTGCCCACTGCCTAAAAAGCTGGCTTTTTAGGCAGTGGCAATCTGAACGTGACACATCTTTTTTCTGAAATTTGCAGTTTAGAGTTATTAAGCAGAAGACCACATTTCATTTAAGACCTATCATGTCAATAACTTCAAAAATCGCAGTTTATGCAATTGCCAATTTTTGTTTAAATAGCTTTGACTAAAATGTAAAATTGTACAACTTATAAATATATACAATATTACAAGTAGTTTAATAGTCAACAGGTTTAGACAGAGTTTCTAAATGATTTGCTTTGCTCTCACAGCATGCTATTGTGGTGGAAGTTCTCGGGATGTATTGTGTGGAACAGACAAGGATAACTATGATGGCTCTGGAAACTTCTCCTGCCAGAAACTTTGTGACAAGTAAGGGTCAGTGATTTGAAAGCCAAATATTACCTGTTCGGTAAACTTTGGTTAATAAAAAAAAAAAGTGCAAGTTTGGCAAGCTCCGTATTATTGGGCATTTTCCCCCTTTGTTGTCATGCAATCTTATCACAGTGTCTGTTTTGCATACTTTGTTATAGACAGATTTTTACCAGTGCTGAATTTTCATATTTTATTCTAACTTTTTGTATACGCTTATTATTTTTTATTTTTTTTATCTTTATGAAGTTCTGTTTAAAGAGATATTCATGACATTCCGCGATGGTGTGTTTATTTCTAATGTATAGGTATATGTTTACCCTGGGTACATACTGGAGGTATTTCACCCAACTATTGTTCCAAACACAAGATAAACAAGTATTTGGGATGATATTGTGCAAGTGTATTCTCTGCAGCAATCATACCGGAACATTACTGAGTACAAAACATTGCATTTCTCAAACCGTACCATTTTCGCAATGAAACAGAGTCTTAATCTTGGCATCTTGGAGATTGTATCATAACTAAAGTCTTAAGTGTATATTCAGATTTAGTATCAATAAATTGTTGTAATTGCCCTAAGCAACTCACTCTTTTTTTATTGTTATAAAGAGATGAACTATCAGTGCAGTTCAGGTTGTAGAAAATCCAAGTGGATTTTATAGAATAAGAAATTGCACATATATCCACAAATATTCATCTACTGAAACAAATAAAATAATTTGTCACCAAATAAAAGAATATTGATATTTTGAACCACAAAATTATTATGCTCTGTCTCTGAATACCTCATTTGTCACTTTTTTCTTAAATTAGTTATTTCTATTAGGGAATTTAAACTGCCCAAAATCTTACTGCAAGTGTTTTAAGAGTCTACAGAGGTGGACACAGGAAAGGGTTGTAGTGACTTCACCAGTTAAACCCCTTTCACATCACCACCATATACCTGGGTTTTTCGGCAAAAACCCGGGTATTTGGTGGTGATGTGAAACCGCCACTTCTGGATGACCCGGCAAAAAAGAATGGTTATTCCCGGGTCCTACCCGGGAAGGGTGGCAATGTGAAAGGTCCAGGGTTGTTTTCAATCCGGGTTTTTCATATTGCCTACTGATTGGTTAGATTTGTTTCCCGTTGCTATGAACAAATCTGTTTTTAGCATCAGGCGTAGGGGAAAAAAAATTAGCAGAGTATATGGCATGCTGATGCTTGTGCTACAAGCACCAGCATGCCCAACGATGCCAGAGCATGCTGGTGCTTGGAGAACCACAAACACCAGCATTCCCTGTCATCCTGTGCAAGAAAAAACAAATTTAGTATCAATAAATTGTTGTAATTGCAGAGCATGCTGGTGCTTGGAGAACCACAAACACCAGCATTCCCTGTCATCCTGTGCAAAAAAAAACAAATTAATGCCCCTCCTAGCTACTAAATAAAATATAGGGCCAGCCCCTAAAATAAAAAAAATACTTAACATTTAATGCCCCCCCCTATAAAAAAAAATAATAACATTGAATACCTCTAATAATAAAACAATATTTACATTGAATACCCCAAATACTAAAAACAATTATGACATTGAATGCCCCTAATAATAAAAAAAATTTTTACATTTAATAACGCTAATGATGTAATGCATGAAATAAATTAATCATGATATTAAAATGATAAATATAAAGAAGTACTTATCTTGAATTGTATCCGATCTTCCAAAATTTTAATCCGTGGGGAGGTCTTGGGGAAAAAAAAAACCCTATGGCACCGCCGCAACTTATGTCCTGCAAGCGGGACATCCCAATGCTAATGACAGCTCTGCTGTCATTGGGGTGTATTTATACCTTTGACCAGCCTGGGAAATCCCATTTCCATTGTGACCAAACATGATTCCCATGCTAGCTAAGGGTATAAATATTTTATTATTAGGGGTATTGAGTGTAATTATTGGTTTAATATTTGGGCTATAAATTTGTTTATAATAACAGCGCTATAAAATTTTATATTTTTTTATATGGGGGGCATTAAATGTTAGTTGTTTTTTTTTGTTTTTTTATATTGGGGTATTCAATGTAATTATTTTTTTTTTATATGGGGGGCATTAAATGTTAGTTTTTTTGTTTTTTTTTGTTTTTTATATTGGGGTATTCAATGTAATTATTTTTTTTTATATGGGGGGCATTAAATGTTAAGTATTTTTTTATGTTAGGGGCCAGCTCTATATTTTATATAGTAGCTAGAAGGGGCATTACTTTGTTTTTTGTTGCACTGCATGACAGGGCATGTGATTCTCCAAGCGCCAGCATGCCCTGGCTTCCTTGGGCATAGTGATGCTTGTATCACTACAAGCATCAGCATGCCCTGCTGCATTAAATCCTGGGACTTTCATTGGAGATGTGAAAGGGTCTGACCTGGGAATTTCCTGGGTTTTTGTGCACTTAAAGTTGCTTTTTTTTTTTTTTTTTTAACCCATCTATTTTTTTTTTTTTTTTTTTTTTTTGACCCAGTCTTGCTTCCTCAGAAAAACCTTGGTTGAAGAATCCGGGTTTTTCAAACTTGGTGATGTGAAAGTGGTATTAATGTACAACTTTTTTCCCACTGTTTACTATATAATCATCCACTAAAATATGAAATGTAAATGTTTGTAAGGATTGTGTTTAAAATGACTAATGAGTATTCACATAAATTTGCTCTTTCCTTTTTTTAAAAAAATGTCAGGAAACTAAACTGCAGTAAACATGGATGTACAGAGGTTTGCCACCCACAGCCTTGCCAGCCCTGTCCTCGCCTTCCCCAGGTAGTGCGCTTCTGTCCCTGTGGACAAACACCCTTAAGTAAATTACTGGAGTTGGGTTGTGTCGACAGAAAAACCTGCACAGATCCGATACCATCCTGTGGAAAAACCTGTGGAAAACCCCTGCCGTGTGGTTCTCATGGTAACCAAAGTTTTCCTTATATTTTTTTTTTCCTCTCCTTTCAATTGAATCATTTTATTTTCTAGGAGGTTTATGCTACTTTTTATTTTTTTTATTATTGTTTATTTGTGTGGTAGTTAAATTTAGAGCTCATTAATTTAGTTCTTATAGACCAATATTGTACAACCTCTTCTCTTTGGGACAGAATTACTAAACGGCAGTTTATTTTAATTGTTTGTAAAATGCTGCATTTACTAAGGCAGTCTCTTCCAAAAAAAAACCCACCAGAATGTTTTTGAAATCACTGTTCTGATTTTTCCATCAATAATTTTTATTGAAGATTTTTACATGGGAGAGGGGTACAGAAAAGAAAAAAGGGGTGGTAGGGTAGGGCAAATATAAGCAGTTAGAGTAGGGATAAACATGGAACACAATGGCGATATATCTTATTATGAGTTAAGCATATATCAGCAGTGTTAGACAGCATGGTTAACAACAGTAATAATATTCCGGACAGGGAGCGCAGACTTCTTAAGAATTAGGTGATTCATTGAGGCTAAATGGCAAAGGGTCATTTGGGTATAGCGCAGGGTTTGCCCAAAACTCGCCTCCTACGCCTTCAAATTTCCGCCAAGCAGCCCACTTAACAATAGGAGAGGCAGTGTCCATAGAGTACGGAACTGCTTCCGTTTCCATCATGAAATTGTTATGAATTTTAGCACAAATCTTTGATATGGACGGCGGATTAGCATCTTTCTAGTGCTGAGCTATTGCTGCACGAGAGGCAATCAAGATATGCCCTAGGACATACCTGCAATCTTTCGGTATGGACTGGGGGAAAAGTTGCAGTAAGGCCAGTTCGGAGGATGGTGCTACCTCCAGGTGTAATCCTTTACCAATTAAGTTAAAGATCTTGGACCATAGCTGTTGGATTATGGGGCATTCCCAAAATATATGTAGGATAGTACCTATGCACCCACAACCTCTCCAACAAAATTTAGATTGTAAGGGACATATTCTGTGCAGTCTCTCTGGGGTAAGGTACAGTCTTTGTAAGAGTTTGATATGCATTTCTATGTGGTTCACACAGCGGGACATCTTATGGGAAGTTTTATGTATTTTTTCCCACTCAGGCCCCGAGAAGACAGTTCCAAGATCCGACTCCCACAAAATCTGCACTTTAGATTTTACAAAGTCTGGAGGACAGACCAGTTGCTGATACCAAAACGATACACTCCCAGGTTTACGCTCAGTAAACGGGCTCTATAGGGGGTTGCAACACCCCTTTGTATTTAGATAGGGAGGTGATCCAATGACTAGGCTGGAGATACATAAAGTAATCAGATGGTGGGAGATTGTATTTATCGCAGAGAGTTGAGAATGGGATCAAGGAGCTCCCCACCATAATGTCGTTTAAGGACGCGATGCCCCTCCTTAACCACTTAGACGCATGCCAATCTGGTATAATTTTAGCAATGGCTTCCAATGAGAGGTTATTGGTGGGAAGGATCATATCCGATTTTAAGAAGGCCATGCTATCCCAGACTTTCAAGGAGTCTCGCGTAGATGATAGCATGAGGGTGCCAGGCGGGCGAGCAGACCTCTGGGTCCAAATGGCATTCTCTATGGGGTAATCGGGATACGTAGCCCATTCCATATCCACCCAGGGTTTTACAGAAGGACACCGAGCCCAGTCATGTAAGAATGCTAAGGTACAAGCCTCCTGGTATTTAGTCAAGTGGGGGAGGGCCACGCCCCCATACTGCTTGGGTAGGACCATAGTGGAGTAGGCTAATTTAGGTGCCTTACTCTTCCAAACATAGGAGGACATAAGGGACTGGATTTTGGATATAACAGTTTGGGGCCACATAAAGGGTATTGTACGGAACAGATACATAAGTTTTGGGAGGAGCATCATTTTAAAGGCTGCGATGCGGCCTAACCAGGAGATCTCGAAGTTAATCCAGAGTCTCACCAAATTGTTTAGTTGCAAAAATAGGGGAGTAACGTTGCAGTGGACAGTGTCCGAAATACAGGAGGGTATCTGTATGCCCAAGTAAGTTATGTTCGTCAACTGCCAATTAAATAGAAATTTGTGTCGCAGTTTGGACAACATAGGGGTAGGGATATTGAAGCATAGGGCTTCTGACTTAGTCGAATTCAATTTATAGAAAGAAGCTTCAGAGTACCTCTGTAAGAGGGCCTGCAAATGCTGGAGGGACGCCATTGGATGGGACACAAATAATAAAATGTCTTCTACAAATAAGCAGAGATTATGGTCCACCGTCCCGCACCTAATCCCTGGAAAACTGTGGGAGGCACGTATTAAGGCAGCTAAGGGTTCGACAGCTAAATAAGCAAAAATAAGGGGTGACACAGGACACCCTTGCCTGGTGCCGTTAGAAATGTTAAACGAATGAGAAAGGAAGCCATTGCTAAAAACTTTAGCTGAGGGGGCAGAGTAAAGCGCTAACAATGAATGTAAAATTTTGTCCCGGAAGCCATACCTGCAGAGAGATTCACACATGACCAATGGAGCCTCAAAGGCCTTTTCTGCATCTAAAGACAACAGAACACATTGATCTCCAGTACGAGAAATCCGTTCAATTAGATTAAACACTCTGCGTGTATTGTCAGATGCCCGGCGCGATGGAACAAACCCCACCTGGTCCAGATGGATTAACTGGGGACTGTTCTGATTTTTCAATGTTGAAAATACAAACTGTGGGATTTACTATCTGGTGGCATGCAAAACCGCTGTCAAAAAAAACACCCAGTTTTGTAAAATTGCCAATCACTTACAAAAATCCACCCCAACAATTCAATAAAAAGTTCTTTAAATAGTAAAGCATATAAAAACATTTTCTAAAAACACCGTTCTAATGTTGAACTTTATGTTGTAGCAAGCACAGGGCTGCCAGCAACTCTTTGGCATGCTGACGCTTATAGTACTACAAGCCACTGCATGCCAGTGGCTGACAGGCTTGAAGTGTCAGCATGCCAAGGTAATCAGGCCACTGTGGCATGTAGTGTGCATAAAGCACATTAATAATACTCCCATATTCATTACATTGCACAAAAAAATCTAATAAAAAGTAGAAAAAAACCCCCAACCTTTTGTTACTTACCAATCAGAAGTCTTCCTGGACGTCCGTGGGGAAAAAAATCCCATGACATGCGTTGGAGATTTGCTTCTTCTATGTCCTTCCGCCACTACTGACACCTGGCTGCAAAGGACTGCTATTTATAAGCTCTGACAGCATGGAACTTTGACACTATAAATAGAGGTGCTCTGTTGTCTGAGTGGCAACATGACACAGTGGTAACAGCAGCCTGGTACTGGTTAATGTTTTTGTTTTATTACATAAAGGATTTTTCTGCTGTGTATGGCAGTTTTTATATGTACAAATTGCTGGAATATTTTTTATATTTTAAAAGCCACTACCATACCTCACCTGCGGTCCTAAGGGTACCCTTTAAACCGATGAATAGCACATTTGGCGGTTTGGGCAGTTTGAAATAGCCTACAAAACCGCCCATTAGTAAATTTACCTTTTTTGACTTTTATGTTCATCAGATTTCATCCATACCTGTGAGAATCTGTGTCATGAAGGAGAGTGTGGCCCTTGCACTCGCTCATCTAATATCTCCTGTCGATGTGGCTTTAAGACAAAGGTATACTATTCATAATTAATGTTCTGTGCTTTTTGCTTTAGATCATTTTTCTTTTACACCTCTTTTTGAAATAGGGTTGAAGTTTAAGTAGTAAAATGCAAACCTCTATATAGGGTTGTTGTAGAGTAGATCTTGAAAGCAGACCTCTGCCAGCTAGAAAGAAACGTTTCTCTGATTACACATACAAGTTTGCTTTGAACACTGCATGTGGCATTTTCCCTTCTCTGTTCTAGTATAGTTGTATTTGAGAAATGACAGAATTTTAGCTTCCCCTCTGCTCAGCCAGTGGTTTATACAATGGGTCGCTGGGAGCCTGAAGCCAGAATGCAGCGAGTTGGATTGAACACCTGCTTTCTCTACAGATGAAGTAGTAGTTTTTTAAATATTGTAAGGACAGTGCAGTTATTTCTTGTCTTTACTTGGCACTTAGAGCAAACATTTACTATTTCTCTTAAAGAAGATAATGAGTACATTCTGCAGAATTATTTACTTATATATGCTTAGTCTCAAACATATATAACATTAAAGATTGTATGTATGAACCAGATGCAGATAAATTGGGAGATGAAATCTAGTCCTTTTTGAAGAACTCTGCAGAATAGTAGTAGTGGTGTCTAACCATGTGTCTAACCATATGCCTCTTCCACAGGAAGTCCCCTGTGTACTCATACAAAATGAAGGTAAGAAAAGAGTTATGCTAAAGCAGTGCATCTTTGTCACATGACGTTGTGAGATTGTAAATTAAAGTAGTTGGGAAATTTTTTAAAATTATATTTATTACTTGTATTTATTTTACCAAAATGTCAGTCCAATGATAATTTATGTAGTTGCTTCTAACTTACGGTTGTTTGGGATATTTTATTTTCAAACTGTAAGCTTTTTTATTAAAATGAGCGTGAACTGTTATCAATAATTATATAATATATATACATGCACACAGTGTGCCAAAAACTCGATAAAAATTGCTGGAGAATGGTAGACTCAAATGAAAGTGGGTGAATCAAGAGGTGTGCGTAAAACATCTGCAGAAAGCTGTGTCGTGCAGAAAACCGCACCCAGTTTTGCAATATTGGCCTTGGGGGAACATTATGGTAGGAGTGGTGTGGGTCCCCGTTGAGAACGGCCCTATTGCCGGTCTATCCCAGCCAATTCTGAACAGCATGTTTGAAGAGGAGATGGGACAGTGAAGGCTGGTTAAAATCCCACTCATCCACCCATTCTGTAATCATGTGTGTGGGATTAATTATTATTTTTTTAAATCATGTATTTATTATTGGCGTTTTTTAAAGATTTATAACACATACAAACGTGTGTGGGATTTTTAACTGCTCAACCACTAGGAGAGTACAAGAAGCATTGTATGAATGTGCATCATGTTAATATAGAATTGGGCTGATGAAGTATAACAGCCGCTAAATAGGAATCACCTGCTGGTGTGGCAAGATGACCTTTGAAAAGTATCTCCTAAGCTCTTGGCTTTTCATTGACATGATGCAATATTCACAGATGGTTCACAGAATATGTGGGCATGCTGATCGGTTTGTTTAAATCATATTAATACCTTGAACATCAGCTGGACACCTAACACTTAAATACATATTAGCTTCTTAAATAACAGATAATTCTAGTACTAATAAAAGTTTCTTATTAATTCTTTTTTTTCTGTTCAGGAGATTTTACATTTATCTGCGACAAGCGCTGTAACAAGAAGCGCCAATGCGGGCGACACAAATGCAATGAAATTTGTTGTGTGGTGAGTTCATATGTTTAGTAACAGATCAGCTGTCCCCTATTTTTCACTACCTATTTGTTTACATAATAAATTGTGGTTTTGTGTTCAATATTTCACTGGGTCTCACAGGTGTTAACTTGTACAGTTTGTAGAGTTTGTGACAGTGTCTGGTAAAAGCATTAGGAAGGCTGTAGAGATAATGTAAGCACTTGTAATAGTGTCCATATTCAACAACACACTGCTCTGGGTTAAGTAATAGAGTATTTGTTGTCATATTTAATTTTAAAGTTTATTACATTAACCCATTTCTTTTAGAAATGATAGTGCTTCATGTTTTACTATAAATTAGTTTATTAAAATGTATTAAAGACTATTGAAAATGAAAGACCATTAAGAAATTATTAAAGACTATTTCTCCACAGGACAAAGAACATAAGTGCTCCTTAATTTGTGGTCATAAACTCAATTGTGGCCTTCATCGATGTGATCAACCGTGCCATCGTGGTAACTGCCCAAACTGTTGGCAAACAAGTAAGAGGTTTTAATGTATCTGGTGTGGTCACTTTTGAATTCCTTACTTGTTTATGAGAAATGTAAATATTAAACCGGGGATCAAAATATTCTGGTATCAGAAAATTGGACCTAGGAACTGGGGTCACAGAAACTATCTGCATGCAGCTATAGACCGGTAGAAGTCTGAGGAGTGTAGTCGTGGATACATTGTCTGGTCCACTGCTACCGCTGTGGGCGCATGAACTGTTTGATGAATTGCTGGGAGTCTGTATTTGAAGCTGCGGACAGTACCTGCAGCTAGCATCAAGATTAGAAAGTTGTCAGTCAGCAGAGCTTGGGCCTTCTAACTGGGCGCTCTGACCAGAGGTACATCTCTGCTGCAGCTCTCAGTCCCGACTGTAGGTCACTTACCTCTGATGGACTGTCCTCTGATGGAAGAAAGACTACTGTCCTCTAATGGACTGTACAGTCTTTCTTGCACTGTTGTCTAGCAGCAGCAGAAAGTACTTACAGATCATCGAAGGACAGCGACTGTCATCCAGGATTCATACAGCCTTTGCAACTTTGTTCAGTGTGATGCTGGCATGATCTAAGGCTACGTCTGTATCATACAGTGCAGTAAACACAAATTGGAGGAGTAAAACAGGAGACATGGAGAAGGAAATTGGACCTACGACAGTGTTCTCAAGTTTGCATGTGTGTGGAGGTGTTCTTGGATGATGATAATAAACACTCACAAAGCTACATTTCCTTTGTATTTGGGTTACAAATATGTTTTCTGTATTTTGACACAGGGAGGCCTTGTATATTAGTAACATGATTGTGTTTTGTATTTTATCACACTCACAAGGATACTGTCATAAGAGATTGTCACTTTTGTTGAACTTTAAAATGCTTAACAGTTGGGCACAAATGTATAGTTTGTATGTGGATAGGAACACCCTAGGACATCCACAAAACAACAGTTACATGACTAGTTTAAACCTACTGTACTGTGAGATTTAAATAATACCTAAAGGAATGATGATTTCTTCTATTGAGTAGCAGA
Source organism: Limnodynastes dumerilii (assembly GCA_011038615.1). Lineage (NCBI taxonomy): Eukaryota > Metazoa > Chordata > Amphibia > Anura > Limnodynastidae > Limnodynastes > Limnodynastes dumerilii. Next base: position 44,527 of record WWET01005846.1, read on the forward strand.
TTCTTAAACCTGGTAAATGAACAGTAGATTGAGTGAGGAAGCATATAAAATTACCAACAGTATTATATGCTACTTACTGTTAATCAGTTTTAGATTTATTATTTTAAATGTTTTAAGTTCTTTTTGTTTTTTTTGTTTTTTTTAAGTCTTGTCTCTTTCTACAATTAAAATGTTACATCTTTTTAATTTTTTATTTTCCAGGTTTTGATGAGCTCACTTGTTACTGTGGGGAGTCTGTGATTTTCCCTCCTGTACCATGTGGCACTAGACCACCAGAGTGTAAGAACTCTTGCACCAGACAGCATGAGTGTGATCATCCAGGTAGGCATAGAAGTGCTGTCACTAACAGTAACCAAATTTACCTGAAATATTTGATTATTCCCTGCACACTCCTAATATAATGTAGGTAGTATATGTATTTTATATAACTATACAGTGTGCCAAACCGTTATAGTATATAACCTAACTAAGCCCCGATGGTCAGTATTTTCCCACTGCTGCAGCAACGTGTTGGATATAGACACTGTAAAGCTGACCATACACTAGAGGATTTATTGGTCCAATCACCAATTATGGTAAGATCGGGACAGATAATCAATGAAGTGTGTTGGCATACTGGATTTTGAAAATACAAAATGGTCCTTTAAACACTTGGTCCAGTTATCTCATTGTTTAGAATTTGACTGCTATGGGACCCAAGCTAACAATGTTTTGTAGTGCATGGAGTTATGGAGGTTGCCACAGCAACAAGCCTCACACTGCTGCTGTTCCCAGAAGCAAGTAGTGTGTGGCATCAATATCGGAACCTTTCCCTAGTGGGAAATTGTTCATTGTATACTTCCTGCTTTCTTTTGTGTGTGTGTGTTTGACTGGCTTAAGTCCTTAACAAGAAATGGTTCTTTTCATGAAACTTTAATTCTTGAATAGTAGACAGGGTCTGTGGTGACTGTCATAATAATTTAGGATGTGAAGGGCTAATATATATTATATTTGTTGGTAATATTGGAATTCAACCAGCACCCTAAAAATAACAAGTGTTCTAGTGAAGAGGGTGTGAAAACACAAGAAAATTATTGGCACTGTTTTCTGGTTTGAATTATCCCTGGTGAATTTGGAATTGAATTATAGAAACCTGTCTAGCTACAAATAAAATATAAAAAAATCTATTTATTATACATTTATTTGTTATAGTATTTAATAATCTGTCAGCTAAATGGATTTATTTTATAGATCTAAAATGAGTATAATAATACTATACTGTATAGTATACAATAACCAAATTACCCAGTGTGTATATATTTACATTTGATTTGTTGAATATTAATCAATAGTTGGGTTTATAGCTTGGCTGCGTCTGTGATTTGCTTGATCAGTTAAAATATGCATGTCTTAAAGGTCACTGCTAATCTGTTGTGATATCATCTCTGTGCACAGCCTTATGTGTGAGTCAGCTCTGAATGTGGATGGAAGATTGCAGAATTTCAGTAATACACAACCTTTACTAGAAACAATTGTTGACAGAAAAAAACCTGACATATTATGACATTTTTAACTCCAACACAAAGTATTGGAAAAATGTTCTCTTAGAATAATTGCAAAACCCTATATTAAAACATCTCTTATCTGATTTGACTTTTTCAGTTTTTCATTCATGTCACAGTGAAGATAAATGCCCCCCATGTACATATCTAACACAAAAGTGGTGTATGGGAAAACATGAGGTAAGAATCATTCCTACCCTTGGTTGGTTTGTGCAGACTATGGTTTAGATCTGAACTAGTTGAAATATATGTATGTTTGCTTAATGTGTGTACATATAACTCTTGATCATTAGAATCCCATTATTAGCACTCATATTAGTTATGCAATCTATGTACCAGTTAGATATGTAGATTAACTACGTGCAGTCTTTAAACACTGCACATAGTGCTTTAAGAAAATGGAGGCGTGCTAGTGCCGTCTCAGGTAAAAATTAAGAAGAGTGGATGGGGGGAGGTATTAATATTAGCCACGAAGAGGAAAGTCTGTGCATATTTTTCTTAAGTAAAATACACATCAAAAGATCATGTTAGCCTATGGTTACTAAAAACAGGAACGGGTTGTAGAGCTTGACAGGAGAGTTAGGTGCGTATCTGGCCGCATCTAACTTATTCTTAAATCTGAATCTGGTCCATTGTATGTATTTAAACTGGCACATAACTTATCTAAAGGCACCAAATTCAGCCTTCAAAATAGCTTTAGAAGACTAACATCACATGGGGCTATATGTGCTTGTTTTTGACAGTCATATGGATTGTATAGAAAAGGGAAAAAAAAATGATTTATATACATATACAAATCAGTTTTTGTAAACTGTTTAATTGTAAGTGTCAGGAATCACAAATTTAGTGGCATAACTCAGATGGTGCAACAATAATCGGAAAGTTTGAGTGGAATATTAATCAAAGTTAGGATATCATGTACATCTGAATTTAGAATCGCTCCTATGATTAAAGTGACCTCATCCCAGGTTCTAATTTTAGTACATTGCCCCCACATTTCACATTTTTGGAATATAACTATTTAATAAGTCTCCAGTACCAAAGCATGTTGAGTAATGGCATGTACTGCCCTAATATTTAATAACTGCCATCTTTAATACAAGTGAATAGCTTTCTCTTTCCTGAGTTTTGGCTTATCAGGAAAATATAAAGTGCCTGCCCATCTTCTCCTTTTATTAAGTGTGTATAATTTATGGCTAAGACTAAGTTATATAGTCACAATGGACTGAATTCACACAAGGAGCTGTTGTGTATAATAAAAAATTTACCTATGGTGGATGCATAGTCATACTGACTACGCAAGCTACGTAGAACTTAGGAACTTTAAAGAAAAAAGGTGGGTGGAGTAAGTGATTTAAATGAGTTTGGGGGGTGGGGGAAGGGAGAAGGGATCTCCATGCATATTTTCTGTCTTAAGAAGAATAAAGGAAAAAATGCACTGTTACTTAAGGTAGCCCTATTGAACTCTTATGTGTCACTAGGCTTTTAAAACTGGGGGTGGGTTGTAGGCTAGATGGATGAGTTAGGTGCAGATTCTAAACGTTATTGCGTCTGATAGAGTGGTGCTGCAATCTATTTCTTCTTTCTCTTACAGCCGTCTGGGTGCCACTGGCTCACTGGGGTGTGTAGGGCCTGGTTGGAGTGGGCACTATATAGTTAAGTCTTTTCCCCCAGTGCTCACTCCTCCCACTGCAACCCCTGTTGCTCCATTGATTGCTCATAGAGCCCCCTTCCTGTAATTGTACTTTTATTTTTTACTTTTTACACCATATAGTGCAGAGATGGGGATCCGGATTTGGATCTCATGGCGTCTCGGCACATCAACAAGGTGTGAAGATTCCATATCCAGCATTGGACACTATTCCCGCTCCTTGGGTCTTCTACTAAATTCTATAGATTTCAGGTTTTAGCATCCAGGGATTTCAGTAGAACGGTCCTCCAAACTGCTTTGTCTTGAGCTCTCTCCCTTAGGTACGGCTTTAGGATGTCCCTGTTGTGCAGTGTCTACCAGTTCGTTGTGAGTCCTTGCTGCAATCTACTTCATTATGAAGTAGGGACAGCCGACAGTTGCTTTTCGGCTGTCCCTATTTCAAATGATAGCAGTTTTAGTATTTTTTTTTTTTTATGAGTGGGTGAATGAGTATGCTTATTAAATATATAAACTTATGGGCGCTATCCAAGTAGGGGATATACTATTTGATTTTTATAACAAATCAATATATAAACTTATGGGCGCTATCCAAGTAGGGGATATACTAATTTATTTATAATTTAAAAACTATAGAAAAAGCAGCCGTCATGGGAGAAATGTGCAGTTCTCCCACTAAAAAGTGAATCACCTTAACTTCAAAAAAATAAATGTAAAATAGACAGCGCTATTGAGATAAAGACAATCTCTGAATCCTTCAATCCACAACCATAAAAAGTGCAAAAAATGGTGGCAATAATGAAAAACTGATACTGACATAAAATGTAAAGGATTTATTAATCCAATCATTAAAAAGACATCACCAAATAAACAATATAAACTGATAAAATAAATGACAAGAGAAATTCCTGGGACCACTTGAATCATCACTAGTATTATCGCTGTTTAGGTAGAAATTGATGATTCCATTAAGTAAATTAAATCCTCCACAATCATATATAGGAAGCAGATCTGGTAGTTCAGTATATAGAATACAAGAGTCACAACATGAGATGTAGGTTCCTCTAAGTATAGATTCACACTGAGATGGATTCAATTACCTATTGCATGTAGGACTTTAAGATAGATGGCAAATCACAATAAAGAGATCCTTATAGTTATGATGTTATATATGTGGTTTTATATTACCGTGCTCTTGATGTATGCTGCGCTTCCGGCACTAATGAATATTAATTTGTTGGATGAATACTGCCAGAGCTTACTCCCAATACTTAAGTGGGTGAATGTGGGATGCTTCTGGTGTCCGCGGTGAGTGAGTATGCGATTCATGTTCGGTGCTTCGGGCCTCATCGAGGCATAAGCAGTCGATATCCAGCCATTTCGGAACTGACTTGGAGTGCAGGACCCTATCGAAATAGGGCCATTCGCATTGGGGACCCACACTCCTCCCAGATAAGTTGAAAGAGAAAAGAGGATTTTGGTACTTACCGGTAAATACCTTTCTCTGTGTCTATCTGGGGGACACTGGGCTTGCCTCTCTTATTCAGTTCTCTATTTTGAGTTCTAAATAAACAGTTTAGTTTTTCTCTGTTATGCTTTCCCTGTTCAGATTCATTTTCTCAGATAGTCTATTTCAGTTCTGTTGTATGTTTGTTAGGGCCCTGGGTTCATTTATGGCTTTTAGAAATGTTAATGGCTTCAGCAGGGGTTGTAGGTAGAAGGACACAATACATTCAAAAGATTTTAACTGTTTAGTGACCAGATTTTCAGTAGCAATGAAGTCTTTCTCCTCAGGCTGCTTCAGCAGGTCCCAGTTGTAATAAGGCAACCGGGATGCTGTTCTCTTATGAATCTGGATGTCTGCAATCATGGCTGTTTCTAAGAAACCGGGTTGCTGTATAAACAGTATATCCGTGGCTTGTACTCCAGGTGCTAGCATTGTTAGTAGGTCTTAGCTGGTGTTTAACAGAAAAAATTCAGATCAACCAGAGATGGGAGGCTCTCCAGCTGTGATTTAATTTTCTGTGTTTAAATACCCAGAAGGGAGAACTCCCCTTGCTGGTGATACTGTCTTTCTGTTGTGCTTGTGTTTGCCTTGTCTATTATCGCAGGCCTCTTGGTTCCTTGCTTTGTTCCCTGCAGGGCCCCTGTTTGTTCATTGTACTGCCTCAGTTTTGTAGGTCTGCAACAGTCTGTCTGCTTTCCTGTTATTTGTTTCTTGTTACCTTGCACCTGCCTGGACAATGTTACCTTGTATCTGTCTACCTATCTGGATATTTGTTATTCTGTACCTGTGTGTCAGTCCTTGTTCTCGTTGTACCTGATCAGTCCCTGTCCTGTTGCAATGTCTGACTCCCAAACAACTTGCTATTATGCAGCTGTTACTTGGGGCCGCAAGCTACTGATTGCCTGGCACAAGTCTATCCCCACCATTATGGGCCCTAGCGAAGACCTTGCCCAGTTAAACTCTGCATACTGGTGTACGGTGACTAACATATTTGGAAACTAATAATGTGAAAAAGCTTAATAAAAATTAATCTAAATTATTAGCGGTGAATAACAGAAAATAGATCTTACTCTTCAATAACAAACTTCTACATTCTATTAAGCTATGTACTTTTTAAAACTTGAAACATACTTTTTGGGATAGACTCTGCTAGATTTTTACTTTGCTGCTTTTGTTATAAAATGCACGAAGGCAGGAGAGGCCCTATTTTTCTGGAATGTTCAAACCTTTGGCAGTTAACAGTTACGCTATTTTGAGATCATTATGGTATTCATGAATCACGGTTGTTTAGGGAGTCATAGGTATAGCTTTGACTTTGTAGGTGAAAGACACTCTCTGCTCAACTACAGTCTGATTCAAGATTAGAAACCGAGGACTGTGATTTGGTCTGGGTAATATGGCTTAATCTCTGCTTCATAATTCTTAATTTCTGACTGACCTGATTTTAAACCACAAGTGTCTATGGGCAACTAAAATGTGTTTCAAATCATACAAAGAAAGGCTAGAGGAACTAATTATGTATAGCTTGGAGGAGAGGGGGGACATGATAGCAGCTTTCAAATATATCAAGGGTTGTGACCAGCTAGAGGAGGGGGGCATTTTTCAAAAGAAGAGGTGTAATAGAACACGAGGGCATGAATATAACCTGGAGGGTGCTAGATTCATAGGGAGTGTGCGGAAAAATGACTTCACTGAAAGGGTGATGGATAAGTGGAATAGCCTCCCATCTGAGGTAGTTAAGGCTAACACAGTAGAACAGTTTAAACATGCTTGGGATAAATATAAGGATATCCTAAACTAATTTGAGGGTAAATAGAGTCTAGGGTTATAATAGTTTTAAATAAACAACTGGGCAGACTGGATGGACCATGTGGCTCTTATCTGTCGTCTGTTTTTATGATATGTTAGTCCATCATTTCTATTACTAATTCAGCATCCTCCGTGATTTACATACATTTTTTAAATACATACCATTAAATGTATGGTTTCATTCTCTAGTTTTGGCATTTCAATCATACCGACTAAACATTATAATTAAAGAACATAAAAAAAAGAAATGGTGGCTGTGTTTTGACATTTTAATATGCAAATCACATACTTGATGCATGAGTGAATATGTCAGTGACAAAGCTATATAAAGACAGCACACAATGTAAATTGTGAGATTTTTAACAGTTTTGCATTACAGAAAAATATGGAATGTATTGTATTTTGTTTAGCCGTTTGGGTTTTTTAGTGTATTTGATCCTAGGCTAGCTGTGATCAAAGGAAAAAAGGAAAGCTCTTAAAACATAGAGCACATGTAGTTCACAGATTGTGATGTCTTTTATTTGCTTGGAAATACACATTTATGGATAGTAGATGGGGTAATATACTACTTTTGTAAATAAAAAAAATGGAGATATAGTTATGAGTAAAATAAAAATGGTAGGCATGTTAATAAAGGACTGGGGGAGGAGTGGCAGAGCTAATGTAGTGTCCAGAACTCCTTCAGTAAAAGGGGAGCCAAGAAACAGATCTCCGTGTGCATGGAATTTGCATAGGGATCTGTATCGGGTCCATTGTTTTTAGATCCGTTCACTTGTGTTAAAAAAATAAAAAAAATAAATGGAGCTACGTTTTTAAAATGTGAACACCAAGTGGTAAGGTAAAAGTTAGGAATTGCGCTGCTGAAATCTGTAATCTGTTTCTTGCTATATTGCAAGTATTGCCCTATAATTGCATTATTGTCTGTTTGTTGAATACAGACTAATCCCCTATTTATTTATAATTGTAATGCAGTAGCACTAGTTAGTGCTTAAACAAGTGACATTTTATTTACATAGATATACCTGTATATGTCTTAGCTGTTTTGTTTGTTTTGTTTTGTTGCTTGTTTGTGTTTAAAAAAAAAAAAATGTCAAAAAATTTTCCATAATACTTGATTTCTAAAAACAAAAAAACAAACGTCAGCACTAATGAAATATTGTACCGGAAAGAATCTTGAAATTGGGTGAAATGAGAACGATTCAGTAAACTGACACTAGATTTAGTTAGTTTAACTTTTGTTTAAATTATTAGATTTGATTTTGTTTAGAATAAGCAGAAAACTTTAGTTTGCATACATTAAAATTAGAATAATTATCAATTGAATGTTCAAGACACAAAACAATACAAGTTCGGCCAGCGAAATATTGTACTTACAAGAGTTTAACAAAATTAATTTGTAGCTTGCAGGGTCAGGAATGAATGACAAAAAATATTACAATAATCTCTCTCTCTCTCTCTCTCCCTCCCCTCCACACTGTGGTTATTCAGTGCTGGTATGTTAATATGATGTTTCTTTTTTGTTCTTTACTATTCAGCTTAGGAACAATATTCCATGCCACCTCACGGATATTTCATGTGGCTTGCGTTGCAACCAGCTTTTAAAGTGTGGAATGCACAAATGTAAACGAATCTGCCACAAAGGCGAGTGTCTCATAGATGAAGACTGTAAGCAGCCCTGTACCCTTCCAAGATCAGGCTGTGGACATCCATGCTCCATGTCTTGTCACCCCTCGCAGCCTTGTACACCTTCTTCTTGCAGTACAATGGTAAGTTTACATTAACTGTTCTAATAAGTAATCTTTGGTTCAGTTCATTATTTTAATAGTTTGGTGCAAATTGTTATAAATATATGTACGTGATTTTTATATATCTTATATACACAGTGAATAGCATCCAGACATTATGTAATAGGTCTCAAAGCATAGTTGCCCTGACAGCTTTTTTGGCAGTGTCTTAGCTCCTTTCTCAAGGGGTATGTCATGCTATTATTCACTGTGGCCTACTCCTACAGTCAAAACACCTGTCGGGGAACTACACTTTGTAGACCTATTACAACATGTCAGGATGGTATTCAAGTTACAGTTCTGTGTTCTCATGAATTGATTTTGTCTTTTTGATTATGGGCTTAATCCTAAACTAAAAATGTTTTTTCTGGCACAGTGCATGCGCACATTAGATGTTCCGTAACATACATAACCCTGTTCCGTGTAGGGGGCATTACCTTCATCCGCATGTGGATGTCTGATAAGTGGGAGGCAGTAGGCAAATCTGCACAGATCTTTATTGGTACGGACACAGATCTGTGCAGAGAATTGAAGGTAGGATTCTGGACATGTAAGTGCCCAGAACTCCACACGTAAGAGGGGCAGTGACAGGAGAATTTACTCCCCTCTCAAGTGCAGACCATCGTGCTTACAAAGGTCTGAATCAGGCCCTGTGTTTTTTACTACTCAGCTTGATTGTAGGATTCATGGGCTCTTTATTTGCAGCTATGAATTTAGTCTGTCTTATTTTTCTACATTAAAATCAAATATTATTCTTCTAACTGGAGTGTGGATTTCCTTTAAAAATATTTTAATTTTTATAAAAAATATATAAAATATAGAGAGAGAGAGAGAGGGG
>WWET01005847.1:24199-67663 GCA_011038615.1 Limnodynastes dumerilii
TTCGAAGCAAAAAATAAGAAATCGAAGCGAAAAACACGAATTATAAAACCTTAATTTAAACCCTAATTTCGAAGTGAAAAACCCGTATTTCGCAGCGAAAAACATAAATTCGAAGGGAAAAATCCAAATTTCAAAACCTAAAATCAAACCCTAATTTTGAACCAAAAAAACTAAATACGAAGGGAAAAAGGCAAAATGTGACCCCCTGCCAAGCATGTCCTCTAATGCAATGTTAATGGGACTCTATGCAATGTCAATAGGACTCAATGCAAAGTCAATGGGAAGTAATTCCAATGGCGTCCGATGAAAGCCATGCAAGTCAATGGGCACTGTCGGGGGAAGGGAAAGCCATGTGATCCAGGAGCTCGTGTGATGGATGTGCAGGCAGCACATGCAAAACCGCCCTTTCTGAGTCACATGGTTCATAGATGGCGATTTTGGGGGCGTCTTGGTGGCAGGGTCAGCTGCCAAAGGAACACAAGGGAGCCATAGGAATGAATGACTCCCATAGGAATGAATGGCCCCATAAAATAGAATGGGGTGGGAGTTTTGGGCTTGCCCTGCGTCATTTTGCGTCCGTCGTTCGGGTGTCCAAACCAGACCCCACCCCTCCCCCTCCCGCACCCCATCCCCCGACACGTCTGTTTCCCTTTCGGAGCGTGTCCATTGACTTCAATGCATTTCAGTCCTCCCCATAGGGAACAATGGGGTTTGGCCGTCGGACTCGCTTGCGCCATCTATGAACTGATCGAGGCGTCTGCACGTCCATCACACAAGCTCCTGGATCACATGGCTTTCCTTTCCCCCGACAGCGCCCATTGACTTGCATGGCTTTCATTGGATGTCATTGGAATACATGGAGTCCCATTGACATCGCATAGAGTCCCATTGACATTGCATAGCGTCCCATTGACATGACTGACATGAGGACATGCTTTGCAGGGGGTCGCATTTTTCCTTTTTCCCTTCGAATTTGGGTTTTTCACTTCGAAATTAGGGTTTGATTTTAGGTTTTCGGAATTCAGGTTTTTCACTTTGAAATACAGGGTTTTCACTTCTAAATTAGGCTTCGATTTTAGGTTTTGAAATTTGGGTTTTTCCCTTCGAATTTATGTTTTTCGCTGTGAAATACGGGTTTTTCGCTTCAAAATTAGGGTTCTAATTAAGGGGGAAGATATGGGGAAAGTACTGGAATAAACCAAAGTGTTTTTCATATTGGGACTCAAAGTCCCGCTTGGGAGTCTCTGTGCATGCGAAGTATGAATGAAGTATCCTGCGATGAGCACAGAGATCATCGCGGGACCTCACCGGGCAGGTAAGTTTTAGTAAATTAAATGAATGAAGCTGCCAGGATCGCTGCGAGGAGAAGCCAGCCTGGATCAACTTAATCTATGTTATACCAACTGGAAGGGTACTTTGCAAGATCCACCAGAAGTTGGGATATTTAAAATTTCTTAAGCATCCAAGCAATAAATGAGAGAGTCCGCTCACAAAAAAGTTCTTAGACAATGCTAACAAATAGTGACAGAATATAAGAAGTAGCTGTGGACATAAACCTAGGACCCAGTGATCATCAAGCAGAATGGTTAAGTATAAAAGACTACTACCTCACAAATAGAGGTGCTAAATTTTAACAAGGCTGGTTTTGTAGAGATTGTATGAATTATTCTTTGGCAAAGTGGGTATAACCCAAGGTAAAGGAATCCTGTATGAATTACAAAAGAGGTAGCACGTATATTGATGGAAAAAAATATAACCTTTACGAAATAAAAGCAACTCAGCAAAATGATGACAAAGAAGTGTATTTTGCAAGGCAGAAGGAAGCTAAGAAGGTTATGAGATATGCAAAGGAAAAAATGGACCACTAAGTACAGACAGAAAAACAAAAGTAGGTCTAGTAAGAGTGGGAGGCCTATCGAGGGCGACAGGGAGAGCATTCTATTAAATAATTTTGTTTTTTAGAAAAAGGTAAGAGATAATGGGCCTAATCCAGATCACTGTGCATTTTCCATACGCATGGAGATCTAGAAGTCCGCATGGAAGAGGGGGGCACACTCACCTGTCAAACCCCTCTCTAATGCTGAGTGCTTCTCCAGAACCCAAATTATCTGCTTATTTCCAGCTCCAGCACTTAATTTAAATGCCTATCTCCCCCACTGGATGGATTATCTAGCATACGAAACTGAGCCTTAGGGCCAGATCCAGAGCTACGTCCGCTAGCGTAAAATGACAAAAGTACGTATGAGCGAGGGGAGTGCATAGTAATTACGATAGTGTAAACACGCTACATGTTTAAACGTAAAGGGAATGTAGGTCTGGATGCGACCCTTTCTTCCAATGCTAACACTGCAGAAGGTGCGGTGTTAGGGACATCGGGCCGTATTCAGAGATCTTGTTTTAATGAAAGTTCTGTGCGTATTTTTAGGATCGGATCGATTTTGCATCAACTGCGCATGCGTAGCAATAGTGATACGCCGTCTACGTTGAAGTTAAGGTCAGAAATGGCTAAAGGACGGACTTGTGAATCGGGCGGAGACTAATGCGACCCTACCCTAATCGGGTGGAGACTAATGCGAACCTAAGTGCGGTGGAAATGTACAGACCTAAGGATTTGCATAGAAATGGGCGGGGGGAGGCATTTAGATGAGGGAAAGTGGGCATGCTTACAGAGTTAGGGCCGGTAATATACGCAACTAATACACATAAGGCCGGAAGTGAGTGCGGCCAGATAGGGCAAGTCAATGCTGGTGTAAGTTTAGGTCCGGCCGGAGGTTGCGAGGGGAGTGACTGTTTTTTCTGGTGGGAGTAACCTGCTCCGACCTGCCACTTAGTTGCGTATATTTGCGGCCCGATCGCCGACGGATCTCTGAATACGGCCCAACATCAGAGATAACTGAGGTTAATGTTGAGTGTTCCCACCAATCACCTGGGGTCACTACTAAACTACTGGGAATATATTTATAAACAACGATCAGCACACATTGACTGAGAACTCTAAGCCACTGACAAGTCTGTCATGAGCAGAATGGTTGGCTCATGAACCAGATAGGGTGGGGATGGAGCACCCCAACCTCTTGCTATGGTGCCCAAGTCAGTCTACCTCCACCCCTGCAACCAGATATATCCAGGTTTCCAGGCCAAACTGAAGGCCTTTCTGAACCAGACTTAGTATTACGATTACGCTGCATTTAGAGCTCCGGTGCCGACGATAAGGAGTCCTCTCCTATCCCACTCCAATCGCTTGTGATTTGTTTCCTATCATATTGCAAAAGGATTGTAGAATTTGTAAGCTGTTGTAAAGAAACAGTTTGTGGAATCAGTGTAATGCTCCCCTGTTAATTAAAATAGTTTGTTATTTTATACAATAAAAATGTACTGATGTAAAACATTACTTATAGTTACTGATTGATGTGTATTGATTATGTTACATTCATCCTGAAAGGGTCGATGTAAATGCATGTTTGTTGATATTTTAGATACAGGAGGTGACTTCACATTCAAGGGGGTTTCTAAGTGTGGCAGTTTCCTGTTTAGTCAATGAAGTGCTAAAGTGTTGAACACACACACACTTGACAGGAGGCCCGTGCTGAGACTGGCAGGTGGCTTCGATTATAGGTCACAGAAGGAAAGGTGGGTGGTGCCTAATAAAAAATCGTCCTGTATATTGGGACACTTCCTGCTGTGAGCGATAATTGAAGCAGCGTATGGTCAGCTTTAGTATGAAGAATGTGTTTGTGCACTTAGGCCCATATACTTTCAGACCGCATTTACGCAATCTACGTAAGAAAAAGATACGTAGATTATGTTAAAATGACTACGCATGCGCAGTAGTAAAAATCGCTAAACACCGGACGTATATGTTATACGTCTGGTACTCTGAATACGGGCCTTATTTCTCATTAGAGATTAGAGATATATGAGTCCAAAGGTACATAGCCACAGATGGGAAGTGGTTGAATAGCAGCTCTATCATTGTTTGAAAAGCTTTGAAAATAGAAATTTGCTATTGGGAACAGAAACCTATTTCCCTGTTCCTGCTATAAGCTGCAGCGGTAGAATAGGGTATAAGGGCCTGATCCAGAGCTACGATGGTACACTGAGCGTTCTAACGCTCAGCGCACCATCACTGCACTCCCCCAACACTCCCCTTGCCCCAGCATATTAACACTCCCTTACACCGGGCTAAAGGCTACCTTCACTTCAGCCGTCGTAAGCAAGTGTTGCTACGCTAACGCCACCCTCCCAGCCTCATCACCCTCCCTCCCCCCACCTACCTGCACTAACAGAGTAACAGAGGGGAACGCCCCCTCCAGCATTACTATGCTGCTGCTACGGACACCACCCGATCCACGACATTTGCCCGGCGCATACGCATATCGGCTTTCAAGCCAATCTTACGCTTACACACAGCGTATTACCGCCGGGCAGCGTAGGGCTGGATCAGTCCCTAAGTGTATAAGGTTAGGGTTAGGACTAATGGGGAAAGTTAGGGTTAGCCTGCGGGGCATTGGGGATTAGGGTTAGGCTGCGGGGCATGGACGGTCATGGCTGAAGAAGGGGAAGGTTAGGGTAAGGCTGCGGCAAAGGGAGGATTACGGTTAGGAAAGGGCTAAGGGTAAGGTTAGGTAAAACACTTACCTTTCGGCAGATGACTCTTCACGACTCCAGGAGTCTCATATCCACCACTTTCTAAAATGCAGACTCACCGCAATCATTTAAGAACCATAATCAAAAGTAAAAATATCAGCATTCCTAGGATACCTAATCACAGCATTTGTGTAATCCCCTCCCCAGATCTTCCTGCATCTTATCAGCTTCAACAATGTGATGTGACTCACTGCACTTGTTTTAAATGAGACAACCTGACGATCTGTAAATATTAACTAGAAGATCAATGTACTGTGCAAGGCTGAGTGGTGACATTACCACCTGTTCAGTCTTGTTTCTAGTATCTATAAACCATCAGGTCCTATAAGAAGTCATAGGTCATTGCAGAAGAATTTCCCAGGGGGTGGGGAATAATAGGCTTGGGCAGGCCGGGGTCCAGCCTCTTTACAAATATTCTTCACTTGATAAGTATCACTTAGCAGCCTTCACCTTTTTAGCTGTCTCTTTTCTTTCTATTCTCCTGCCAGTCGCAATTTATTCCTTATTCCTCTGTTTCCTTCTTTTGTACCCTGTGAATTTCTGTCCGCTTCCACAGTCTCCTTCTTCTCCCCTCTCTTATCCACCTCCCCTTCCATCTCCCCTCTTACACTCTCCATTCAATCTCCTTTTCTGCCCCCACCTTTTCTCCTATACACAGCGCCTCTGCAATGTTCAGGCCCGTCCGGACCTGCTCTGTGCCGAGGCGCTCTAGTGTGCAGATGGTGGAGGAGCCGTTACAGTTTAGGCTGCACGTTACAAGGTAGGGCTGCCGGCTACCGCCTAGTTACATCTGGAACCAGCTCCGGTAGCAGGGCCCATCCGGGGGCAGGGTCTAATGAAGAGGATAACCCTTCTGCTTCTAGAACTCCTGGTCAGGACAGAGTGCCAGAGAAGCTGGGGAAATTTCTCTGTCTGAGGACTATTTCCCTGATGTCATACCTGATGCCCCCCTCATCTCAATTTGGGTTATTTTTAGGTTTTGGGGGCCTGGCGAACCTTTCAACCCCCCACCCACGTTTCCACCTCTTCTTCAACTGTTTCTTCCGAATCTCTTGACTGCGCTGTGTCCCCTAGACGTGGCTCCAGTCATGGCGGTCACTACCGCAAGATGGCAAGTGAGTCCTCTACCCAGTTCCAACAATCGTTCCCGTCAGCCATTTTTTCAGCCTTAGTGGTGGGAGGATCAGGCCCTTCTCCTCTATCTTTTCCTTTTGCTATCATTCTGTTTTCAGTACCGTACCTGGGGCATTGAGTAGGTAGGTCTGGGCCACGGGGCAAGAGGAGCAGGCATATAAAGCATAAGGTGGGGATCCTGTGCAGGTGGTTGGCAGTGAAGTTTTGGAGAAATCTGACGTATATGATGAACTGCAGCTGGAAAGTGGTGGCGAGCAGCCAAGTACAGGGCAGACATCCCAGCATCTTCAATCATGTGCGAGCAGTGGCGACAGGTCTAGTGAGTCACCCGTGTTGGTGATGGCCCCTTCTTCTGTCGGGTCAGTCAGCTCTAGAAAAGGGTTTCTCAGAGTCCCAGATTAAGCCCAGCAAGGTTAAGAAGACCTTAAAGGCTCCGGCTAATGTGGGTGCTGCCTAAAAGACCAGGCTATCCAATGCAAAAGAGTGTAAATCACACAACTTTTAATTTTCCCAGCTTAACCAACCAGCTTATCCTGCAAAAGATTGCAGCTCCCCTGCCCAATCCTCCTCCCTCGGTTTGGTTTTCGTTTACCCATTACTGGGTTAGTTAACGCGGGATGTCTCAGTAACCTTACTTCAGCTAGGCAGGTCCCCGATATTGTCAAAGTTAAAAGGAAGTAGTTTTGGGGAGGGTATTCGGCCCTTTTCCTTCCACTCCTCCCCCCATTTCATGTTCCGTTGTGTACCAATCCTTTGAGTAAGTGGTTAGAAATGATAGGTTCAACGGTCCCTGGCCCTTATTCGCAAAGCTCGATATAGAATCATTGTTTTGTTTACTTCCCTTACATCCGGAATCATTCAAGTATATTTGTTTCTGGCTAGAACAGGGTTTTTTCATTGATAAACCTACAGGTTGCTCTAAATCCTATGGCCTTTTTGAATAATTCAGCTTCTTTCTGCATTGATGAATCCAGATGGGGGCTAAGCATGACTGAATTGCTCACAACTTGGACAATTTCCTCTTTGTGGAGTCGGCTCACTCGGAGGTGTGTCAACGGGCGTTATTCTTGGCGCAATAGCTTTTTTGCCATTTCGGCGTTCCAGTTACAGATGACAAGATGGAGGGGCTGGCCACTTGTCTTTCATATCTTAGGATCGAGATTGACATGGTGACGGGTTGCTGCAGATTGCCAGCCAAAAAGGTTGAGAAATTACATGCCGCCCTCTCACCTTTGCGTTCCCGTCATCACGCAACCCTAAAGGAGGTTCAATTCGGTTAGGTTTGCTTAACTTTGCATGCCGGGTTATCCCTATGGGCAGAATCTTCTGCTGTCACCCTGAAAGGGCAACTGCAGGAGTCAAAAAAGCACACCAAGGGCCAGATTTACTAAGCTGCGGGTTTGGAAAAGAGGAGATGTTGCCCATAGCAACCATCAGATTCTAGCTCTCACTTTCTTTTTACATACTAGAGAATGTCAGCTAAAATCTGATTAGTTGCTATGGGCAACATCTCCACTTTTCCAAACCCATAGCTTAGTAAATCTGGCCCTGAGTGTGTGGTAGTGTAACTAACTTTTTCTTTACAGCCATTAAAGTGAGTTTTTATTGAGTATTGTTAAGTTATGGTGGATAAGGTCAGTCAGGGTGATCTAGAATAACCATCGCCTGCCTTTATGGGGCTAATGGGGAATTTTCTCCTTTTTCCCCACTATAAGATGTGACCTATTGCACTGACCACCCTTGGGGTTTTGGAGTTGTTCACCCTCGTTGAATTCGCTCTGGCTTTTAGTTGTCTGCCCCCCACCCCCTTCCTTTTCCCCTCTTGGGGGTAGCATGGTTGTTAGTTAAAAATTTTATTAGTGGTTTGTATTGTGGCAGGGTGGTTGTTGTTAGTTAATTGAGATTCTACTATTTATTTTATAGGAGATTGTTCTCAAGGTCAGAGGGCTGTAGTTTTGGGCCACTGTTATGTTTATTGGACAGGTCTATATGTTCAGCAGAAGGGTGCACCTGTCAGTCTCCAGGGTTGGAATGTTGGAATGTTGAATGGGTAGGTCTATGGGGTATGCGTTGGCATTTGTTTAATTGGTTGTGGCACTTGGTTAAATCAGAAATGGGAGTCCCGAATTGTTTGATAATTAATTTGGGGTTGATTTAATTGGGTATCGTGGAGACTAGTCGGCTGAAGAAGGAGCTAAAGGCTGATTTTTCAGCAGTTAGTGCTGAATTGCCCATTTTAGACTTTGTTGGTTATTATTGGTTAATTATTCCATAATTATTCTGAGAGTCAACTGGCGTGATCCCGGTTATGGTCTATGGCCCTTGGAAAAATCAAGGAAAAAGTTGAACAGGACCATCTCCAAATTGCTGAATTTGGTGGGTTGGTTATTTACCACCCAGACTTACCTCGGGGGGCCCCGGCTTTATATAGATGGAATGCACATTTCTGACGAGGATAGTGTTTTCTTTTTTAAGCAGTTGTTGAGTGTTTTAGAGGGGGCTTAGGGGGCGGGCTAGGTACTGCAGGGTACCTTGCCGTAGCAGTAGCAGTGGTGTTGTCAGCAATATCTGGCACTAGGCTTGGGTGCAATGTATGGTAGAGGGAAAACACACCCCTTTAAGCTGAAGTAGGAAGCTATGCCAACTGGCTGACTCCAGGTTTGCCTCCCTAGTTCTCCCTGAGGAATGCAGTATGACAGGGGTTGTGCTCTTGCATTGACCATTACCTCCAGAGCGCCGAGGATAGGTGATCACCTGTTACGATTTGCCTCCTTTTTTCCCCACCAGCTATCAGTGCCACCTTTTCTGTTACTAAATTCATCGTCCGCAATTTGTTCTCAATTAATAAATCTATGCCTCCTTTTAAAGCCATATTGTTGTCCATGTGGTTGTTTCTTGTATGCATGCTGTGAATGCCATGGTCAGCTGTTGGTAGAGAGCTCGTATTGTATATGAATTGTAACTGCAGCAGTACCACATCAGGGCTAATGGTATTTTCTTATGCTCATAACTGCTGCATTTGGTCAGTTTATAACAATTCCTTATCTTCAAAGAGCTGCCTGGGAAGCATAATGGTATTATGATAAATTATATAAAATCTGCATATTAACTAAAGCAAATCTATATTAAACTTCCCATTGCTGATGTCTTTGCAATGTGTACAGACCTATTTCCCCTCACACACACAAAGAAACCTGACACACCACAAGTTGTAACTAAATATTTGGCTTATATGGAACTAATTAAGGGAAAAATTATCTTTAATTTGCTAGTTTATTTCATTTAAATTTGATGGGGGCCACAGAACAGCTTAGCAATAAAGCAGTAAAGATGGAAGAAATAACAACAATGACAAATTGCTGCAATGGCCTTGGCACCCTGCCTTATAATAACAGGAACAAGCCGTGGAGTCTGCCTGACCTGACAAGACTCAAACTGCACACACACATAGACATTACTCAACTGAATCACCACAGGCCGCCACTTCGGCATAGCCTGAGCACTGCTTACTTGCAAAAGTTTTCCTCCAATCAGGAACCACGCATCCACATTGCCCCATCTAAGCAAACCAACACCGGTGGGTAAAATCCAGATGATAAAGAATGACCACCTCCATGAAGCTTCAGCTTTTATAGAGACATGTGAGCAAGGAGCAGGTAAGCTACACCGATATACCAAAAAATAGTATACTTAATATACACCCCATTTACCACTGCAACTCTATGGGTATAAAGTGAAGTTTGAGCATAATATAAAATTATGTAAGAATACTGACAAACTCTCAGCATCATCCAGAGGCCATATTATTCTTATCTGCTATATTCAAACTTCTACTGTGTTATGACTGAATAATACAGTTAGAGCAAGTACCATTAAGAAAGCAGTAAGTCTCTGCAAGCCATAAGGTAGTATAGCTGAGAAGTAGACAATGTGTATGTGTTTGTGAAATCTATTATCTAGGTTTTTACGAGCCTAGTTCCTGTTTTTTTCTCTGTTTTTGTCATTTTGTCTGTTTTATTAAGAAACTGGTCATATTATATCTAGAGAAATACTGAACAAATATTACATTAGGCAGGGACATTAGTGGAAGGTGGAATACAGCATTCCGCTGGATAGATAAATTCGCCTGCTTTCAGATCCATGGTGTTGGTCCTGGGGGCGCAGAATGGAGGTGCTCAGGGGGTGTGGGTCTCCGCATAGAAACTCCCAATTTCAAAAACACTCATTCCTCCCAGTCAGTTGAACTGGCTGGGATTTCGATTGCATATGCCTCGAGGAGGCATTGCAATCGATCCATGGAGCACCGAGCTTTCGGTGCTCCAAAACTTATTAAAAAAAAGTCCCCCACCACTAATTCTTACCCTGACCCTCCCACCTGGCAGCCTGACCCTAACCCTCCCACCTGGCGGCCTGACCCTAACTCTCCCTTACTTGCAGCCTGACCCTAACCCACCATCTCCAGCAGCCTGACCTTAACCCTCCCTCTCCTGCCCCGCAGAAAGAGTTTACTCACCTGTCCTACAGCGGCGGTGCGGAGGCAGCGGCGGTGGAGGTGTGGCGGAGTGATCTGCTCTTTCCGAATGTGTATGGCGATACTCACTCATTAAAAAAAAAAGTGGAAAATCGTAACCATTCAAAATAAGGACATCCGAAAAGAAACTTCCGGATATACCTATTTCGCAAATGGGACATTCTAACCGGGGAATGACAACGGTGTTCAGGGACACTAACTCTAATGGTTAGGTTATCTGTAGGACTTCTAGAGGCATCCCACCTCCGAATGCAGCACCCCCACTGTATCCACAAAGTGTGACCACTCCCATCGCTGACACAGATTTCTCAAAACAGGACCCTACCTTAAAATTTCTGATCTGTTCACTTCTAAAACTGCAGCTGAGTAGAAGTCTTGATAATTGTATAAAAGTACCCTCTAGGTTAGTCAGGTAGAATGATTGGATTGCGTGTTACCTGTATGTGTTGCCTGTCTGAGGCGATATAGTGATAGGAATGCCCCATTAAGGGCCGTATTCAGAGATCCGTTTTTGAGGGTAGTTACGGTTGTATTTTTAGGATCTGATCAACTGCGCATGCGTAGTAACTTTAGTTACGCTATTTATGTTGACGCCTGTAAGTGCCTAACGGACGTACATGTGAATCGCACTTGGGGACATACACACGGAAATCCGACGTACGGGAAAATTTACATAAAAGTGGGTGGGGGGGGGCATTTAAATAAATGCATGGAGGTGCAGTTATCAAGAATTGCACGGACGGAGCACATATATGCACGTAAATACACACGGAAAGATCAGAGTGGTCTAGAGACTCGTAAGTCCCCGACCGCACGTCAGGGAGAGGGGAGTGTCGGGGTTGTTGGTGGGTGTTTCCTTGCTCCGGCCGTGCGTATAATTGTGTACATGAAAAAATGGATCTCTGAATATGGCCCTAACTTCTTGTATCATTCTTCCACCATTAAGTTCTTCACCATTCTTCTATACAGTAAATCCTCAGTGTGTACGCTAGTTACACGCACACGCTCTGTCATCATTTTCACACAAGCGTTGCTTTGTCGGTCTGTGTGTCTGCAGCATTACAGTTCTCATCCATGCTGAGTTCTCATTCGGTGAATTCCTGTGTAAACAAGGTGTTTTTACTTTTCAATCCAGGGCATAAAGTTCAATAACATCATCCAAATGATTGGCTTTTTTCATGTTTACTATTGTAAGCCCTATAGCGGGGAGAGCCGACACTACGAAAATGCTATTTTAGAAATAGAAACAGCCGAAAGCTAATTTTTGTCTGTCTCTATTTCTAAAACATTGTTATTTTGAAAATAATTTTTTATCAATAAATAAATATGCCAATCGGCTTACTTACCCATTCATCCTTCGGAAATACTGCCGCAGACCCGTCACACTTGCCGCTTTGGCCGGGCAGGTGCAGCAGCGACTCATTTATGTTACGTTGTCAATTGCTGGATGATGAATTAAAAATGTTTAAAGATAATGACATGTGTGAGCTAATTTCAGATATTTTATAACCTATCAGAGCTTTATACAACTTAATAGGAAGTACACTATGAGCATCTTATATTTCACCCCTAGGCCATGAACCCCAAGCCTGCATATACTTTCACATTTGTCTGGGCATGATGAAACGTCGGTGTGAGGCTGAGATATTTATTAGATAATGAAATCAGCATTTCACAGACCCACTTTTCTTTGAGATACTCTCAGACTGATAATCTCTGTAATGGCTACATGCCACTGATTTTTTTTTTACCCCATGGCCAATCAAAGTAAGGTGTCTATACTTATGTATTTTTATTATTTTAGGGTGCCGTTTTCCTCTTGAACATAAAGAATTATCATTAGTGTTACACAGCCTGGGCTAGATCCCAGCAAGGTAGGTGTACAATCAGCGTGGTGTTTTCCCACTGTAAGGGAAACTAACACAAGGTTTTTTTCAATTTTGCAGGTATTTATAGTGGCCTTGGGCCATGACTTGATCCTTTGGCCAAGTTGCTAACTGTCTACATTTTAGAGGATATTTCTCCCAGTGTTTCCTCATTCAGGAATGTCAGGAATAGACATGGAGGCTGGGGCATCGGTGCACGGAACGGGTGTGGGTCTGCAGTTAGAATAGCCCTCATTTTAAAGGGGTGCTTTATACCAGCCAGTTCTGAAATGGCTCTCCAAGCAATTGCTTCTGCCGAGAAGAAGCAATCGATCATCCCCAGGACAAAGTTGCAGCGGCGAATGGTAAAAATGTATCTAACCCCAACCCTTATTCTAATCCTTACCCTATCCCTCCTCTTAAATTACCCTAACCCTCTCCTCCCCACTACCTGGAAGACTCCCTTCCACACAACCTAAATCTAAGGCTCCCCATAGACTCCCCTGTAATACTCTGGTCTGGTGTGGCGGGTCTGCGGCAGTGCAACGGGTCTGCGATGGCGGTTTCCGAATTAATTCGGAATTCGGCATTACTAATCACTAATATTTTTTAAAACGAGACAGTTTAAAATGAGCTTTTGGCTGTCTGTATTTTGAAAATACAATTTTCGTTGCAGACAATGCATCTCATTTTGCTATATGGCCTTTGAAAGAGGAATAACCCTCAGATTAGTTCCAGGCTAGACAAGCTAGTCATGCTTCTGTATATTGCATATATAGTAAAAAATCTTAAGCAACCATGGGGTAGATCCAGAACTACGTCCGTCTTCCATAGACGGACATAATTCAATAAACAGTAGCTACTGCGCATGCGTAGTAGCTCTTGTACGTAATCTGCGTATCGTTTCGATACGTAGATTGCGTATATGCGGTCTTTTAGAAGAGTTCTGGATCAGGCCCATTGTCCCTTACATTTTTCATGCCATTAAGGAATAGATAAACTATTACAATAATAAAGAAAAAAATACAATCTATATTACACCAAAAACTACTTAATGATACTCAATCTACATGTGTTTAAATGATATAAGTCATTTTGACAGTTAACTGTCTGGTTTCCATTTTAACTATTGAATTATAATAATAATGACAGATGGGTAGAGGCGCAGTTCAACAGAAATACCTTTGACACTCTTGTCATGATAAATGACTTTAACAATCTGCGAATATAGTCCTTTACTGTGTCACAAGATAGACAATATCAGCCATCCTATTCTCTCCTGCTGACCACTGCACTAGAGCAATATTTGGCCCAATCCACGATAATTGTGTGTTTGGGCAGATAATCACTCTACTGTATGGCCAGTTTTACATGTGTTTTAGCAAAAAGTGGGCGTCTTCTGCACCTAGCAAACAGAAGACACCCTCTTTTTGGAAGTTTGGATCCAGTCCACTGTTCACAGTCAGGCTGGGATGTATGTAAATGAAAATATGCAGTCGAGCAACTCAAGTTGTATTAAAGTTTGGTAAAAGTTCCTTTGATGATTGTCATTATAATTTCTTTTTATATGGCAACTTACATTTCACATATTGTGCTCCTATTTGTATTACGAGGTACATTGATGATTTCAGTACTCGTTCTGCCTGCTAAGATTACACCTACTTGTACAAACACAGACATAATAACAGCTCATTTTGACAGCTGACGGCGCAGTATTTGTCACTAATTTTCCATGTCAGGGCTCGGAGTGAGGTGGTGTCAGTAGATTTTTCCATGTATTTTTAGTTGTATGAGTGTGATTATGCTGAGATAACAGACTGAACACACACTCCAGCCCTTTACTCACTGGAAATAAAAATAAAGGGCTATCTATTGCGGTTCATCATGGCATCAGCCTCTGGAATAACAGATGAGAATATAGGGACTAGCGAGGGGAATTCAGTAGTTATCACAAACAGGAGGGGTCGGCAGGATGTGATTGTGAAAACTGAAATAACATTACTTAAAATGACAGTGTATACACATACCATGTTTATACATGTTTTCTCATTAGCAGTATTAGATATGTGTTGACACGTGCAGAAAGACTGATCGCTGGATAACAATAGTTGGCACCTCTACCTAGTTGCTATTAACAGTCCCTGGTTGTGAAGATTGTTCCTGACATTAGCCATTCTCAGCAGAGACTAATGTAATACACACCGAGGAGTAGGCATGCGTTGTGTGTTAAGCATGTACTTGTGAACTGAATTGTCCACTATGTGCTATTTTTGAGAAAAGATGTGACTAAGAAGAGACAAATGTTAAATATCATCATGAATAACAGCATAAAGAAGACACAATTTGTTTAAACAGACTCTTTTTTGCTTGTGTTTCAGCTAAATACATGACACATGCACCTGACCAGACATCCGTACGCAAACTGACATAAAACACAGATTACTATAAAACCATGAATGACACAGATCCGGAAGACTGCAATATGAGAAGAAACAGGCTCAGTTACAGACAGCCTGACATATGCATTTAAGGGGTATATGAGGAAAACTGAAGGCTGGCAACCTGCAGCTCTCTCTCTGTTGCTGCTGCTATGGGTTCTAGGTGTCCATGGATATCAAACAATCATAGTTTATGTTATGACTTGTCCCTCTAATTCAGATATAGAGACAGTTTGATATTTAATTGTGATGTATCTAAGCTCAAATAGTTAGCACTTCTGCCTTACAATTCTTAGGTCAAGAGATTGATTCATGGGTATGGCTTTATCTGTGTATGTGCTCCCTAACACTGTGTGCTCCAGTTTCTTCCCACACTCCAAAAACATGCTAGGAGGTTCATTGGCTGCTGACTAAAAAGCTTAGTTTGTGTGTTAGGTAATTAAGACTGTAAGCTGCGATGGGGCAGGGACTGATCTAAATGGTTGTTTAAACTTGTAAAGAGCTATGTAATATGATGGTGCCATATAATAACCTGTTACAATAATAATCAACCTCATTTTTAGGGTCCAGTTTTTTAAAACAGACAAAATAACCATAGCTGTATAGCCTTGGAATGTTTGAATTTATGTCAGCCAATCAAAGTGAACTTTTCATTATAAACCTAGGTCTTCTTACTCACCTGTACCTGAAGTTGGAGCTGTAACTGTGGAGAAAAATGCTGACGACGTGTGCTGAAAGGTAAATGGTGGTGTTTTGCCAATCCTCCTGACAGGTAAGCAGAGTTTACCAAAGTGGGAAAGTACAAAGAAACCTCTTTATATATAAATTAGGAGTCATCAGATCATAATAATAAAAGATCCATATAATCCAACACTAAAATAAAAAAACCAAAATATAATATAATATATGTGTTTATTTAAATTGAAAACCCCCTCATATTTCACAATTTTTTCTTAATAAAAAATGTCTGATATTACAAGGCAAAATTTTTCTTGTAACAGTAAATTCTTCATGTTATCTATGGAAAAAATGTTATTCAAGAGAATCCTTTTCAAACTAAGGGAAATGGCCTAAAGTATCCCCCCGCCCCTACATAATTTCCCTTATCTACGACCTGACCCAGACTTCCGTGCAATTACCCCATGCACAGAGGTCTGGGAGTCCGCACGGAAGAGGGGAGTGAACTCCCATGTCACTCCCTTTTTCTATGCTGTCATAAGGCAGCCTTAAGTCCCCCATGTGGATCAGTGGTCCATCCGAAGGCTGATCTACACAGAACCACTATAATACACCACATTTGTACGATTTAAATACTCCCCTCCCCCCAGCTTATGGAGTTTAGGTGGGCAGAGGGGATGAGTTGTGTTGTTGTAAGGATCTCCAGGCATATAAGTTCTGGAGATCCATTACGAAACATCTGTCAGGCGCATGCACACAATGCCTTAATAAGCATAGATTATGTAATAAAGTGAGGTTTTTCAGGTTTTATTTTGCTATTTATTGCTAGGGCCAACCATAAGCTTGGAGTCTTGGCATGGGAAAAGACAGGGCACTCAGAATCAGAGATTAGATAAGATTCTACAACAGGCGCACAGACAGGACCACTAGAAACAAGAAGCTAGAAGCTATGACCAGCAAGGAGGCAGATATTTAAGGGGAGAGCCACATCCCCATTGGCTGCTGAAAGCACATAGCCAAATCCTCAGCTAGGGAATCCCAGCTGCAAGGTAATCAGTTAGGATCCCTAGGAAGAAGGAATGCTGCAGGGGAAACATGGACTGGAATACCCTTCTACAGTACAATGACGACATTACACACTGCTGCCAAATTCAGCATGTAACATTATAGAGTTAGTAAGTTTTGTACTCAGTTATTGTTCCTGGAGAATTTATTGAGGATACAGCAGATACACTTATGTCTTTATTTCCCACTAAGGCTTCAAAGAGCTATTTTAGGAGTTTATTATATTCCACAATAAAGCTACTTACAAGAAATGACTATAGTTCTCTTGTAGTGGCAGTTTCTCTAACAATCAGATAATACAGGACGAGACATTGTTTTGAGTTATTAATATGATGTAGAAGATTTAATTGAAGTTATCTAAAATTAAGTTTTGGTAAATCTCGGTCTTATTTTATCTTCCAGGCTTCCTCATGTGCACTATGGCCCCTCTACCATTTTGGTTTACTGACAGTTCTACAGTGACAGAACATCGTTGTTGAACTTGTCACAATTTAATCTTAGCCTGATTAGCAAAGGATTGAAAACAAAAACCATGTCTATGGTGCCACAAAACTAGAAGCATTGAAAAAAAAATGAGCAAACTACTGGAGCCATCATTATTTTGGATGATTCATCTTTCTTTTTCTTCAGTGTGAAGTAGTTCCAGAATCATGGATGACCTCTAAAATACACATCTCCAATGAATAATGTGTTATTAAAGGAGCCTCAATATGTAGAGTGTTTCAAGTCACTCTCACTGTCTGTCAATTATAGATCCTTTGAATTAAGAGCAATAGCTTCTGACAGATGTACTGGGTTGAGATTGCGTATTGTGTATTTCTTCCTGGTCAATGTACAGCATAGCGGCTCCATCATAATGCTTAACTATATAGACCTCTGTACTTCAAGAATCTCTATATGCTTAAATCAGACAACTTATAGAGTGCGGGTCCTCTTACCTATCCAGTCTGTCTGTTACCACCCAGTAAATTTATAATGATTGGTAAAATTGTAAAGCGCTTTGTAATGTTATGGCTCTATACAAAAAACTGTTAAAAAAATAAATAGTAAACTTAAATAGCCTGTGGCTATGTGAAAAATCCATCCAATCAGTTGGAGTAAAAGTGGCTAAAATCTGAATGTACAGATATCTAGATAGTGCTGCCTATTGCTACCTAATCAATCCAAATATTTTCCTTGGGGACAAGGGTAGCAGCAGAACTCATGATAGAGAGGGAGGGGGAGGGGGCAGCCCACCCAATAACCCCCTCCTCTATTTAGTGGTTATTTTTGTGATACCAACACATAAGGGGCATGCCCCTAACGTCCCTCATTTGGCACTTGTGCTATACGGTCATTTCTCCAGTCACCTGGTCTTTCTCAGTGCCTTGAACCACTCTTATGTAGTTGGGAGATGTGTATTTTAGAGATTTTTGTATGTAGAGAAGGAGAAGGAAAAGCTAGCAGCTATAAGACAGAAGTGTCCTTGGGTGCAGGAGTAACCAGCCAATATAAATGCATTTCCAATAAAGATTGTGGCATTTCTAATATCTATTGGCTTATCTGTGAAATGACTGATTTGTTACTTCCTCTCAGCTGTCTCCTGTGCTTTCCCCAGCTACATATCTCTTTTCCAGGCAGTGAAACTGACTTACAAGCATCTGGCAGGCTGTGCATGGAAGAAGAGCTGGCATTAACACGGGCACTATCTATATAAAAGCCAGGCCATGCGGGTCATTGGAGACTAGATAAGTCCACCAACTTAACTGATAACAACAAATGAATTTAGTTTTCTTTTTATTCTCTTCTACAGAAACACTCCAAAAATAGCTTCATAGCCTGGGGGAAAGTGACTTTGATGCTTGTCAGAATATACAAACTTCTGATTTTCCTTCTCCTCTGCTGATGCTATCTCTTATGTTCTGTGGAAACATTGGCAGATACACATATACACTCAGAATTTTAATGCCACTGCAGCCTACACCTTGCAGTGGAACAGCTCTGATATATGTGACTGCTGAACGTGCTGGAGTGTTATCACTGGAGAATAAAACTGCACGCATTACATTTGGGCAAATTCATTTGAGCCTTTGGTGCAATTCACCATTAATAAAATGTGATGCTGGTTCAGTTATTATTCTCTGCCTACATAGCAGTTTTATTATGACAATGGGTATGACACAAGATATAAAGTCATTTTTAAGACATTCATACACTTGACAGCATTAGGCCAGTATTGTATGAATGTCTCCAAAAATTTACTCAACAGGATCTTATTCTGACAACACCAAGGTCAATAGTATCAACACTAGTGTTGTCAATAGTGAAAAGTCAGAGAAAAAAACACTTACACTAAATCTAACCGTTCCCTCATTGCAGCCTAACTCTGACCATTCCCTCATTGCAGCCTAACTCTAACCGTTCCCTCATTGCAGCCTAACTCTAACCGTTCCCTCATTGCAGCCTAATTCTAACCGTTCCCTCATTGCAGCCTAATTCTAACCACTCCCTCAGTGCAGCCTAACTCTAACCGTTCCCTCATTGCAGCCTAATTCTAACCATTCCCTCAGTGCAGCCTAACTGTCCCCCAACACTAAACTATCTGTCTCCCTACCCTAAAACTAACAGTAAATATAACAGTTAGCATAATACTCACCGGTCACCTCAAGTCCAGAAGTGTCAAGCAGGCATCCTTGTCAAGCACCGAAGTGTCGATCAGTCGTCATAGCTGAATGAGTAATAGTCCATTCAGCGTCACTGTCAAGCTGGCATCCTAAGATCCAGAGGTGTTAAGCTCTCATCTGTTGGACTGCTAAGTATATGTTACGTGATCGTATTCCATGACAAAATCATGTGACTTAGAACAGATAGCTTGCCACCCTTTGCATTGGACAGGTGTGAAGCAAACCATACTCAGCCCCTTTTCCTCCACCCAGCACACACACGTCAGCCGTCATTCTGGCTGAACTGCACATGCACTGATTGGCACATGTTCTACATATGAACAGAGCAGCAGCTGTTTAGTTGTTTATAAACAGCGCTCATTACTGCAGTCACTATCCCTGAGTTTGGCTGACCACTGCCATTACTATTCCCTGGCAGTATCAGTCATGGCATGCTAATGTCCTGTAGCCGATGGGCTATGGCTGTGTATTTGCTGCTGGCAGGGGGCCCCTGAGTCAAAGTCCCTTAGGGCGGTATTAGTCATTTATATAGAGAATGAATAAAATATCTCAGTGGCTTTATAAGTGTCCAGTAACTGACAGCATTCAGTATTTGTGTGCGCATACATTTTATTTGTTAAGCTTCTCTATAAATTCTAACTTTTATCTTTCGATGACCTTTTGTGAAACTTTTCTCCAAGGTCACATGTTCTTATATAGACCATGTACATTCACAGGAAAGAATTTCAACAAAAATTCACACCTCTGCATTATCCCTCTAACAGTTTAACAGCAGAGCCCTATACGCAGTGTGATGACAGCAACACATTTTCATCAGAGCTGAGAGTCACTTGGGGCATTGAAGGCTCTTACTGGTTACTGAGAATCCCATCACAGCTAGAGGCGATTGGCGTCATGTCATCAAACATTCCTGATCTCTAAATGTGAATTTAAAGTGTTATTTATTTCCTAATGCATTAATCCATTCACATTCATGGTGGTATTTGCTTTTTTTAAAAATATATATTTTGTACATATTTTGTTTCTCCATTATCTAATTATGTTGTTGTTCTGCTATTTGATATTTTATTGACATTGTATAACTGTTGTGAATGATTAATGATTCTGACTGGATCCTACCCATTCACGTGGGAGCATGGCCTTCTGTCTCAGGTCTTCTGTCTCTGCCTTAAGATTTCACTTTAAATAAGGACGGGTTGGAAATCTGGATAGGGTGGCATGCATAGGGTACACCTATACTGTTCCTTCCCCATTCCACTAATACTCACACAGATCCTGACGTTGAATACACATCAGAACTTGAAAAAGTCTAGATGTCTGGATCTTATCAATTCAGGTCTGTAATGAAATTGTGATGCATGAGTATTTTTCGATCCTAGTGATCGTACAATGTCCTTATTTTTAAGTCTGTATACAGTCCATCTAGATATGTGTCCACCTCTTTCTTGCAATAAGTCTCTTGTATATTCGGTAATATGTGTATTACACATTTAATCTGGGTAAACACTTTGTAATTACCATAATAACTGTATAGTGTGTTTGATGGACCCAATTTTGTTGAACCACCAACAAAACCTTCCTTAAACCCTGACGAAAATAGCGTCAGTCAATTTATATAGTTGATTCGACCGATGCTGTCCCGGAAAGGGTAGCACAGCAGGGTCAGAAAATCTGCCTGAGGACTGGGCATATTTAACTATTTTTTTGAAGATCCAGGGAAATTGTGCTAATGTGGTCTTAGCTTTATATAGCAATTTTTGTATGAGAAATGTCAGGGCCACCACAAAGGAATTCGGGCTCCAGTACAGCAACTTCCTGCCCCCCATAGTTGAATAATATATACTATTGTGCCGTCAAACCCATTGGGGCCATCTACAGAATAAAAATACACAGCATAGTGGTTGCTCAGACCAATTTATAGGTTAAGAAACAGGTGATTGAAGTCATGAAGGGGTACTCTGCTTTAAAAGAAACAAAAGGAAGAAAATCCCCCAGCAACACTGTCGTTAACCATCTACAGAACTGAACCTGCATTGCAGCCTACACCATTGGACGAGATGTGCAGCGCCCACTGACTGGAGTGTGAGATCTCCCAGCAATCAGGCCAAAAGTAATATATATCTTAAATAATAGTTTAATAACACTTTTTAATTGTAAAGCACTGCATAATATGTTGGAGTCTTAATTAAGGATATAAATAATGTATTGATTTATTGAAAGAGCAAAAAAACTAAACAAAGGGATACATAAACAGTCATCCTTTCATCTCCCCCCTGGCATATCCCAGCAAGCTTTTTACCCCTTGTATAATGATCTCATTACTGGCCTGGGATCCTTTATAGGGCATCTGTGAAACAGTGACAGACTGAGCAGTGAACTTGACTGCTATAGCAACAGGATGGAAACTGTGAATTGGGGTAGTTCGAGACCCCCGCACGCTTTACATGTGTGCGGGGGTCTGTAGCTACACAGCCGTAGTGGGGAGTGCACTTACATGTCCAGATTCCAACCTTAACTTTTGCGACTAGGTCTGCAGCCATACAGCTGCAGACCTAGTCGTAACAGGGTTTTCCCCGCCCCGGGCCCTTCAGTTACATGGCTATCCCTGCCTAGATGGCGGGGATAGAGCCATCATAAGAGAAGGGTCTGCCCCTTTCTTCGTAAGTACTGACGTGTGCAGATGTTCCCTAACATGGGACTTGCCCATGACTTGCCTGTCGGCCGGAGTTCAGGATCTGGCCCAATGACTGAACATTTAGTGCAGGTGGGTCAGTCTGCCATTGGGATTATTGTTTAATAGTGTCTGAGTGTTGTGATTAGTATGAAAACTGCACAATCCAGCGCCAGGATTTTTTCCACTTTTGATGGGTACCAACAGCAGCCGGGTTACAGGCACAAGTAACAGTGGTTTAGTATTGCAATGCAGAGTAAATATAGGAATTCAGCCAGACACTAGTGTGCCCCAGTCATTCTTTCAGCCCCCTTGTATGTCTCCAATCATCCTTTCACCCCCCCCCCTCCAATCATCCTTTCCCCCCCCCCCCATTGTATGTTTCCAGCAATCCTCTCTCCAGTCCCCAGTCATTCCTTCTTGATACTTTAATTGACTTACCTTGGCTTTGCAGGTGTCCCAGTCCCTATGTCTGTGCTATGGCTACACTCCTACCTGGCAGTTTTTAATTGAGTTAAGCAGTGCACTGTTTTAAGCTGGTCTGCATGCCCCTTATTGACCCATATGGGCCTGGTCCCCCCGGTTCCAATCTCCGGCTAGAAAGTCTGGCTTCCGAAAAAGGGATATTCGAAAGTTACTTTTTGAATGTCCCTTTTTCCAATACTTACACTTTTTGGAAAAAAATTTATGAATGTGTATCACTCCACCGCCGCTCTCTGAACCGAGGGGAAAGGTGAGTCAACTCTTTCTGCGGGGTTAGGGTCAGTCTGTAGGGGATGGAGGGTTAGGGTCAGGCTAGGGAGTGTTATGGTCAGGCTGCAAGTAAGGGAGGGTTAGGGTCAGGCTGCCAGGAAGGAGGGTTAGGGTTATGGTAGTAAGAGGGGAGGGTTAGGGTGAGAATTAGGGGAAGTAGTGGTGGTCTTTTTTTTTTACACTTTTCGGAGCACCAAAAGTTCGGTGCTCCGTTGATCGATTGCAATGCCTCCTCGAGGCATATTCAATCGAAATCCCAGCCAATTCGCAACTGGCTGGGGACGAATGGCTGATTCGAAAATCGTCCATTCGGACCGGAGCCCCATACCCCTTGGCTACCCAGCATATCGGGTAATTAGTACCCCCCTCTCAGCGCCCCTGATGAAAGCAGCCTTTAGTATGTGTTTATAGCAGTTTTTTAAAGCAGATTTGATATCTGATCAAATAGCCATATTTTAGAATATACTAGGTAATTAGAAAATGATAATCAACTTCAGTAGCAAAACTAGACAAGCCAAAGGACCCATGAAAGGAGAAGATTAATAAATATCCCCATAGATATCCAGTATACTGAAAGCCTACTACAAGCTATATAACTACATAACAGATTACTCTTCCCTGGGCTCTCTGCCTAGTTATATGATAAGTGTTATTTTATTTACACAATTTAATCAGAGAACAAGGGAAAAATGAATGTCTGATGATGCTAATAGTTTTGTGTTTTACTGAATAGCGTAAACAATCCAAGTCTGTATCTATTTCACTGGAACAAGATAAGATACGTCTGCTAACAACTAATTAGGATTTAAATTTCCTGTAAAAGAACACTGTTTTATTCCTTTACATAAACATCTGTAAATCCTCCAGGTCAGGACTGTGCTATTTGTGTCCATCTTTCTACACTTTTTCCGCAGTCACTACAGAACTAACAATCTGTAAAGACTTTGTAGTGCAATGAAAGTATATTAATTGCATCATTTAGGAAAAGCTGGGACACACTATACAATTACTGGGAACATCAGTTGATGGATGCTCAACCAATTTATTGGAACATTGGGCTGGATTGAGAGGAAAGTTACTCCTGGGCAATACCGTTTTGATTTCAGGGGGAGTTAATTTAATTGTATTCTTTGCATGCAGAGATATATCTTTGAATTGCTTACTGCACACAGATACTGACCAGCTTTACTATCACACTGTTATTTAGACTTGGGCTGGGAAACATCACCTCTCAACTCTAATACTGTTTACAACAGATGAAATATGACTCCCCTGCAATCAACATTGTTCAGCCCAGGAGTAACTTTCCTCTCTTAGGGCCGGATTCACAGCCCCGGACGTATTGCACATACGTCCTTAATTTACCGATAATAGCTACTACGCATGAGTAGTAACTATTTTACGTAATCTATGTGTTGTTTCTTTACGTAGATTGCGTATATGCAGTCTTAAAGACGATACGTAGATTACGTAAAATAGTTACTAAGCATGCATAGTAGCTATTATCTGTAAATTAAGGACGTATGTGCAAAACGTCCGGGGCTGTGAATCCGGCCCTTAATTTTAAGCTCCTTCTTTAGTCTGGATCCAGACCTTTGTTTTATAGAGATACAGGAAATCATGCAAGTGAGAACCTGGATTTAGCAACCTTGGAGCAGATACAGAACTCCGGTGCCACTGTGTTAAGAATTCCTACTGCAGTAGAAGTGGTGTTTGAATGCCAGATCCCATGGAATCATAACATCTATATGGGCGAGGGGAGACCACTTCCACTTCCCGTGCTCATATGGAGTTATGAGTGCAGGACACTATCTTAAGATCAGGGCCCTGATTCAGAGGCTGAAAATAAGAACTTAAAGTTACACCTGGGCAAAACCATGTTGATTTCAGGGGGAGTCAAGTTAATTTTATTCTATGCATACAGGGAGAATGCTTTGCTTTTACTTATTGCACACAGATACCTGATCAGCTTCACTTTTAAACTGTTAATTAGACTTGAGCTGGGAAACATCACCTTTTAACTATAATATTGTTGCAACAAATGAAATTTGACTCCCCTGAAATCAACATGGTTTAGCCCAGGTGTAACTTTAAGTTCTTATTTTCAGCCTCTGAATCAGGCCCCAGGACTGTAAGTTAGGGCTAAACCCAGCTCTTACTATACAATTTAAATCTCCGCTTCCACCTGTACACTCACAATACGTAGTCCGCCTCTTCTCAGCCTACCATCGGCAAGGTGTCCAGCATAGAAGTCTGGATCCTGTTCTGTGATGGAATCCTTAAGAATGCACATCCACCTTTTTAGTTATCTCATTGCGTTTCCTAACATTGGCCCTGATTCAGAGTTTGAAAATAAGAGAGGAAAGTAAACCTGGGCAAAACCATTTTTATTTCAGGGGGAGTCAAATTACTTTTATGCTATGCATGCAGTGAGAATACTTAGCTTTTTCTTATTGCACACAGATAGTGACCAGCTTCACTTTTACACTGTTATTTAGACTTAGACTGGGAAATATCACCTTTCAACTATAATACTGTTTGTTATAGATGAAATTTGACTCCCCTGAAATCAACATGGTTTTGCCCAGGTGTAACTTTCCTCTCATCTCCAAACTCTGAATCAGGGTCATAATAAATATTGAACATAATGGACCTGATTCAGACTTAAGAAGGAGCTTGAAAATAAGAGAGGAAAGTTACTCCTGGGCAAAGCCATGTTGATATTGAAAATAAGAGAGGAAAGTTACTCCATGTTGAGGGGGGGGGGGTTAATTGTATTCTTTGCATGTAGGAATATATCTTTGAATTGCTTACTGCACACAGACACTGACCAGCTTTACTATCACACTTTTATTTAGACTTGGGATAACAAACATCACCTCTCAACTCTAATACTGTTTGCAACAAATGAAATATGACTCCCCCTGCAATCAACATGGTTTATCCCAGGAGTAACTTTCCACTCTCAAGCTCCTTCTTAAGTCTAAATCAGGCCCAATGTAACGTCTAGTTAACGGGGAGACAAAAGACCTACTTAAAACAGATTATTTTTCTCCAGTGGAAAAAGTTGCACATGTATTTGTGAATTGTTCTAATTGCTTTCTTCTATTGGTTGAACGTTATTTTTAGTTTTACTTTAAAAAGACTGTATATTCTACTAATGGATGTAAGGCCCTCCAAAAGAATTCAGCAACGTGTGACTTAAAGAATGTAATGTACACTTTAAGGTGTGCGTGTGGCACCGTTATATTGGCCAGACGTCTAGGTTAATAAACATCGGGCTTAATGAGCATAAAAGTGCCATTCGTTGCTATAAAGCAGAGATGGATGTCGCAAAATCTAAACTAGAACCAAAAAAAGAAGCAGCTGTTTCCAGGCACATTTATTTCCCGAAACACAGAGAGACAGAGGTAGGAGAAAGTCTCACATATAACCTCTGCCATTTTATACTGAGGAGCAATTAAAGGTTATAGCAAAAGATGATGGGGCTGATTCAGAGATACGATTTTCACGCAACTTAGGTGCGTATATTTAGGATCTTAAAAAATTTGCATAACTGCGCATGCGTAGTAATAGTGCAACGCCGTCTACGTAGAGGTTAGGAGCGTAAATTCGCTAAGATCGTAACTTTGAATCGATCGCAAGCACTTAAGATCTTAAGTGCTGTGGAAGTTTAAGATCTGAAGGATTTGCATGGAAATGGGCGGGGGGAGGCAGGGAGATGAGGGAAAGTGGGCGCGGGAAGACACTTAGGATCTCAAATAACCGCAACTACTTCCCTTAAGATCTCAAATGACAGCGCAGAGTTAGGGTTAGTCAATGGTGGTCTAACTTTAAGATCCGCCGCTGTTTGCAAGGGAAGTGACTGTTTATGCAGTGGGCTGTAACCTGGTAAGATCTTAACTAAGGTGCGTATATTTGCGATCTTTTCGCAATCGCATCTCTGAATCACCCCCGATATGTCTTTTGATATGTCTCTGATATGTATTTTGTTTCAATACATATCTATACTACAGCTGATCCAAAGGTTTTTACAGCAAGAAGGTTACTGTATCAGTCTAAATATTGTAACCTTGCAACCAGATCCCACTTCATTTTATGTTTTATTACCCAGTTTTGTTTTATATAAATTATAACATTGGCTAGCTCAATATAATATGGTTGTGCAATGTAAAAACATGTTGAATAATTGTACAGAAAGTTCTGTTTTCTCTAATGAAATGGCGACATCTAGTGGTCACACTTAGAAATTAAAGTCTAAGCTGTTTTAAACAGCTTGACAGTTGGGGCCAGATTCAATTAGCTTCGCAGCAGCGTATTTAGCGGTGCAAAGATAATGGGCAGAAATTTTTCGGGGTGACTTTTTTGCGCACCCCATAGAGGTGCGCATAAAAATTTGCCTATTTTTCATACCGTATATGAAGGGAAAAAGCGCAGCGCATACTTTTTCCCGTCATCGCGGCTAATTGAATCTGGCCCTTAATGTCAGATTTGGATTTCCCTCAAGGTAACTTAATCAGTTGCTTAATGCCGCTTTCACATCTCCACCTGAGTTATTGCTGAGGCTTTTCAGCGGGTCCCATAAAACACTGCAGGGTAGACCCAGGAAATTCCTAGTCCTGGGTATGCCCTGACAATATTAAGGTCTGCGAGCGCCTCCTGGAGATAGATTTGTTTACTGTTGCCACAGCAACAGTAAACTAATCAAACCAATCAGGTGTGTTAGGTGAGAAAAACCCAGATCTGTAAATCTCACATTACTACTTACTGAAGTCGGATACAGGAAAATCCCTTCTCTTTTCCTGTGTCTAAGTCCCAGGTCATTAAGCACGGGACCAGGACCCCGATACCTGCCACATCACCATTAAAACCCAGGTTTCAGCCGAGACTCAGATTGTTGGCCAAATCCTCTGTAACTTACTGGGTAATGCACTGGACGTGACAACACGCCAATGCTGACTTCCTGCACAGTGCATTACTGGGTAATTTGCAGAGGCTTCATGGTGGAGCCCACAGCCAATAGTAATCTCAATGCTGGCCTAGGCTCCACTATAGAGCATATGTGACATGGTGACAGGTGGAGCAGTGAACCTGACAATATTAGCATACCCTCCAACATGACCCATTCTATTAGGTACAAAATACTCTGTTTCTCACTTTTCAACTGTCAGTTACTATGGTAACCACCTTTGTTGAAGAGACAAATAGTTTTTTTTAAATATCAGTTAATTAATTTCACCAGGTGAATGAGTTGGAAGCTCAGTTGCGGAATATATTGTATTTAATGGAATGGGGCTTGTTGGAGGGTCTGTACTAGGATGGAAACTGCCATAAATAATAACTGAAATATTCAGTGCAGGTCAGTCAGCCTGCCTTTATGTAATGAATTACTATTATTAGTGTCGTGGCTGATACACAAACTACACAATCCAGCATTATGTTCAGTTTGA
This sequence comes from Limnodynastes dumerilii, assembly GCA_011038615.1. Classification (NCBI taxonomy): domain Eukaryota; kingdom Metazoa; phylum Chordata; class Amphibia; order Anura; family Limnodynastidae; genus Limnodynastes; species Limnodynastes dumerilii. Next base: position 52,095 of record WWET01005847.1, read on the forward strand.
GATATAGGATATTCTTATATTTATGCAAAGCATGTTTAAACTGTTCTAAGTGGAATAGCCTCCCATCTGAGGTGGTTGAGGCTAACAGTAGATCTCCGAATACAGTATGAACGTAGGTCACCTATATGAATAAACAAAATTATAATATCCACCTATTACAGAATTGTTGGACATTTTTATTAGATTAGGGAGTGTGCAACATAAATTTTATGTTAGTTATTCAGTCTTTGTTTGTATATTAAAGTTTGGGAAAGTCCTTCCAAGCAAGAGGTGTTTTTTTTTATTTCATTTGACAATATATGTGGATTTAATTCAGGTAATTGTCTTGCCAAGCACCATCCAAAATATGATATGCGGATAGGTGATACCTAGCTCAGTCACTGCACCAAATATAGGTGAAACTCGAAAAATTAGAATATCGTTCACAAGTTCATTTATTTCAGTTATTCAACTTAAAAGGTGAAACTAATATGTTATATAGACTCCTTACATGCAAAGTGAGATATCTCAAGCTTTTATTTGTATAAATTTTTATGATTATGGCTTACAGCTTATGGCAACCCCAAAATCTCACAAAATTAGAATGTGACAAGGTTCAATATTGTAGGCTCAAAGTATCACACTCTAATCAGCAAATTATTCCAAAACACCTGCAAAGGGTTCCTGAGCCTTTAAATGGTCTGTCAGTCTGGATCAGTAGAATTCACAATCATAGGGAAGACCACTGACCTGACAGTTGTGCAGAAAACCATCATTGACACCCTCCACAAGGAAGGAAAAGCCTCAAAAGGAAATAGCAAAAGAAGTTGGATGTTCTCAAAGTGTTGTATCAAAACACATTAATAGAAAGTTACGTGGAAGGGCAAAGTGTGGAAGAAAAAGGTGCACAAGTGATTGGTCCACCGCGTCCCATTCTCCCTGAAGCTGCGGTCTCTCTGCTTCCAGCTGAGAGACCGCGGCCCCCCCGGTGCCTGTTCGCCGCCGGAACGGGCGCCCGACACTCTCCGTGTCCGCCCTCACACATAACACAAGAAGAAGAAAGTCCAAAAGGAATGACAGCACAGGAAATGTAAACAAATCTGGCATTTAATTTTAATTTAAGGAGGTAGAGGGTCTGATTTTTAATAAGGAGTTGGGTGGTGGGGTGATGAGTTTTAATAAGGCAGTGAATGGTGAAAGTCTGATCTGGGGTATGGTTACTTTAATTTGAAGGTGAAGTGAAGTGTTTGATCTAGGATGTGCTTTTTAATAAATAGATGGGTGTCTAATTTGAGGTCTACTTTTATAGAAATGGGAGGAGTGATCTAATCTGCAATCTGACTTTTAATAAGAGGCAAGTAGTCCAATTTTTCTTATTTGTTTATATTTTATTTGTATGTTTTATTTAATATGATTAAACAATTCATTGTTAAACACAATTCTTTATAAGAAACTTGTTTTGCCCAAGAGTAACTTTCCTCAATTATTTTCAGTCTCTGAATCAGGTCCCAGATCACTAAATATCTGCAACATGCACCTCTGCATATTCCCTGCATGCAAAAATAATTCTTAGCACCCCTTGCATTGCAAAATGGTTTAGCCGAGCTACCTGTTTTGCCCTTACTCCCAAACTCTGGATCAGTCCCAAAATTAGTAAGTATAAGTAATTGCATTTCCAATTAAAAGGCATCTGAGGTTTCACTTTGCAACAGTCATGGCTCAATTTAATTCCTGTTATGTTATACAAGAGTTAGAAGGAAAAAACAAGCAAACAAACTAAATGAGTAAGTTTTCACCTTGGCAAATCTATGTTGAACTGCAGGAGAGGCAAATGTAAAATTGAGTTCAGAGGAAACATTTCACAGTTGACCGAATTATAATTCAAAGGGAAAGCCTTTCAATGTTTTATGCAGTAAGCTAAATCAAAGTAATTGCAGGGTTGCCGACTCTCCCAGAACATCCTGGAGCCTCATGAAAGTTGGGCAGTTCTCCTGGTATCCCGGAGAGCTGGCATATCTCCCACAAATCCCCATTCCCTGTCAATCTCCATTGTAATCCCTAGAGTTACTACTGATGGGCGGGACTTGGAACACTAGGGATTACAGTAGTGATTGACAGTGGCAGAGCTTGATGACGCTATTTGCATAAATCGCATCACTAAGCCCTGTCCCATACCGGAATCTATTTCCTCCGGGAGATCCCGGAGGGAAGAAATAAAAAGTAGAAAAACCTGAGTAATTGCACTGCATGAAAAAATACTAATTAGTTACACCCTTTGCAAGACTTGCCTTTGCTGAGGTATATATTTGTCCCCTTCTTATTGTTGGATCAGTCTTAAAATGTTCATATTGGTTAAAGTATAAGCTCCAGACATAGGCTTGCTATTCTCACCTAGATTAATGTACCCAGACACACACAGTTAGTGTTTTCTATAACAGTCTTGTATCTATCTAGCTTGTGCATGCAAGTATGACTAATACATATCCATTTTCTAGGTTCTACGTTTACACTGACCTTATATTTACTTGCACTTTCCTGTGTGACTTGAGAAAATGTTGTGAAATTGCACAGCTGGAAGACACGAAAAGACATGGAGTCAAAAGAGGCAGAAGGTCAAATACAGCTGGCTAGCGTTTAAAGAGGTAACGGATGCTCTTTGATTTGAGTTACTTGCTATTTCCCTTCAATTGAACACTTTTACAAAGTACTTTGCTTAAAATTTACTTCAGTGAAATAAATTAATAAAGCAAAATATAAACTACATTATTATGCTTTGGAAATTTCCAGAAAATTGAACTTAATATGTCCATGTGTCCTTCAAAAGTTTAGTGCTATGCAAATATTTACATAAATTGTGCCAGTGTTTTCCAGTGCTTATTTGCCATGTCTCATCACAGAATCACAAGTGATATAGGGCCTGATTCACTCATCTGAATGCATTAAGAAGGTGCGGATACATGCGGATAAGTTTAAACTCCCTCCCAAACAACCTCCTTGTTTTTTAAGAATATAAGGCACTTAAGAGTGCTATAGGGCTTCCTTAACTTCCTGTGCGTATTTTCCTGCTTTAGAAGGAAAATACGCATTGAGGTTCCTTCACCGCACCCTTCCTGTTACATTTAAATACTTCCCTGCACCCACTCTTCTTAAAAATGTTCAGAGGCTGCATGTTACACTGGACGGGTGCCTCAACCAGGGCGCAGAGTCTAACTAGGGCCTGGTTTTCACTAGAGCCCCCAATGGTGGGGATAGGCTGGGCTGCAGGTGACCTAGCAGATAGCGGCCCCTGGATACCCAGAGAGGAAGAGGAGACGAAGATGGAAAAAGCAAGCAAAGGAGAGCAGGATGGAAAAACGGAAAGAGGGAGAAAGAGAACTAGAAAGGACTAGTTCTAATAAACAATAAAAAGATGGATAGGACAAACTGTGGCTAGCACGCACATGCTAAGAGGAGATACCACAGTCACAACCAGATGAATGGGCCAAGAAGAAGTAGATGAGTACGCAGGGTAACAAGGCAAAGAGACACTGGGAGCAAGGCAAAGGTAAAGGAGCAGGGTAGTCAGATATCACAAAAATGCACAGAGGCAGAGCACAATAGCACTGCTGGAGCTTATAAGGGGACTGCTGACTATTGATTGGCGGTGGGAGTCCCTGCACCAATGACTGTCATTGTGAAGTAGAGACAGCCGAAAGTTAATTTCGGCCTTCTCTCTTTCGAATGACACCCTTTTTTTTTTTTTATGAATAGGTGAATATGCGATTGTCTAAGTATTTTCCCTGCATGAGAAAAATAATATTGTGTACACCTCACATTGCAACATAGTTTGTCTGCAGACAGACTTACATTGTTTTGGCCCAAATCCACACTTAGGTACGACAGGAGACTTACACAAGTAATTTGCATAAGTCCCCTGTCTAGGAATACCTGCGCATGCATGTGCCAATATACACAAGGGGTAGACCCTTAATTTACGATCACTCCATTAAGGCAGGGATAGCCATGTAGATCAGGGGTCGGGGCGGGGAAGTCCCGCTATGATTACGGGAGCCCTGTAGGACCAAATCTATTTTCTAGAATGGCAGTGACCGTATAGGTTAGGTCACTGCCATTCACAGTAGCAGATTTTAGTCCTACAGGGCTCCCGTAGGAGCCCTGTATTACTTGTACTGTTCTATGAAAAGCCCAGCCGCATATACAGCGGCACAAGCTTTAAAAAAATTAAATACATTTTAAAAAACAACTTTGCCCCAAGTGTCTGATCTCTTGCGAGAAGTTGTAAAGCGAGCAGGGCAGCGAGACAGTCTGCTGAAAGCGGACCCGTCCTGCTGTAATTGGATCACTTGGTGGTATGCCTATCAAACCATTCTTGGAAACAACCATGTGACCAAAACTTTTGACCATTATCAGCTTTGAAAAATACAAACATTACTACATATAAATCATAAGTAATCACACTGTGCCCTCCTGCATCATACTGCCCCTTCACTAAACTGTGCCTTCAAATCATCACACTGTTATCCCTTCATGATCTCAGTGTTGTCCCTTCATCATTACACATTTGTTCCCCTTCTCATGTGTTACTACAGCCATTCAATCTGCCCCTTCTTATGTGTGTCCAGCCATCCTTTCTGCTCCCTCCTTGTATGTGTATAGCCAGCCTTCTGTCCCCTTAGGTGTGCCCAGCCTTCTGTCCCCTTAGGTGGGCCCAGCCTTCTGCCCCCAACATGTGTGTCCAGACTTCTTTTTATGTGCATTCAGTCTTTTGCAACCTATATGTCTGTCAATTAAATATGTGTTCATCCTTCTGCCCCTCCATATATCTTCAGCCAACTTTCTGCCCCTCCAGTCCAGCAATACTGATTATATTAAATTTACTTACCTAGTTTGAAATCTTCTCCCCTTTTCTTCTGTCCTCCGCAGTGCTCTCTTTGCAAGATTGCACTGCTATAGCAAGAAGCTGGCAGTCAGGTACTTTGCTTTGACAGTGCAGTCAATGCATTATCAGGCTGTCAGTCCAAAAATGCATTGACTACCTGGCATGCTAGGCAGCAGTGCTCAAAGGCCCCTTAAAACTGTGGAGCCCTTGGTGACTGCTCATCTTGCCCATTGGAAAAGACAGCTCTAGTAATAATACAAAAAATTATAGGTAAGCTGCCGTCTGAGGAGGTAGTGCACCCTCCCCTCTAATTCCAGAAACTGGAATCAATAAATCAAAATAAAACCAATGACACCGCTTTTGATTATAAAATTTGTCTGAAATTATATAACGTTAAACTATATAAACCACTTATATATTAGGTGGCTCTAATAAACACATTAGACACTGGCAAAAAACAATACTTATAAAATATGATAGATTTATTAAACGTTAAGACATCAGAAAAAAACACAAAATTACCTGTGGACCTAAAGAAAAAGAAAAGATATCTTTTTTAATCCCTATAAAGCACTTTACCCACTTTCTACTAAAAAGTTGTTAAATCGTATCCTGCAAATATTGATACAACTGGGAGAAGGACTTACGCACCATCCGGGGGTTGGCCACCCACGGAGGCTGCTCAAGCTACAATCACCTCCCTTGTTGGACCCGAGTGGAAGAAATACAAACAGCGGCATAGAGAACCATCACTTTCCGGGAGGAGGAGAAAGAGTACCGGTACTGTAAACCTACTTATCTTTCGCATATATATGAACTGAATGGTTTATAAGAGACGGTATACTTCAACCTACACGATCCTCCTTAAGACCACTGGAAGCGGGGACCGAATACAATCTTTGCCCTTACCTTTGGGTAATACCGGGACTAACGCGGGCACCAGTGGTGTAGGGGGATTCAATATTGGTGTACATTTGTACCTCCCATAAAGCAACCATTCATTGAAAACCTGCAATCCACACAACCCTCCTTAAGACCACTGGAAGCGGGGACCGAACACAATCTTTGCCCTTACCTTTGGGTAATACCGGGACTAACGCGGACACCAGTGGTGTAGGGGGATTCAATATTGGTGTACATCTATACCTCCCATAAAGCAACTATTTACTGAAAATCGTTATATACGTACCTGTTTAATAACAATAGTAGCGAGTGCATGTTTATTGTATTGCTGAGCATACATTTTAAGTGGAATACAGATAACTTTAGGTCCATGTTTTAATATATTTTTTCTGATGTCTTAAGGTTTAATAAATCTATCATATTTTATAATTATTGTTTTTTGCCAGTGTCTAATGTGTTTATTAGAGCCACCTAATATATAAGTGGTTTATATAGTTTAACGTTATATAATTTCAGACAAATTTTATAATCAAAAGCGCTGTCATTGGTTTTATTTAGCTCTAGTAATAATGTAGCATGAATAAATAATAATGTATATTTTTCAGAGGAATGTTCTGTAAATAAATATTTGATTGTTTATAATAATTAAATTGGGGAACCATTTTTCATTACCATAAACTGCTAAAGTTAAGACACTATACTATGCCGAGACTCCTATTAATAATTTATCTAGGAATAAATGAGTCACTTTACCTATCCTAAGGACACTCAGCTTTCGCTATGGAAAATACTAATGAACATTCATAACCACACCCCTAATCTCCTACTGGATTGGAGCCTGTCTATTTGAATGACCAAACATTATACTACTAGGGAAATGGGGTGCTCTTTGGCTCAACCACCACCTGTGCCACAATGCATTACTTTACTGTTTATGATGGAAGTGAAACAAGCAAATCTAGTAAACAAAAGCCCGTGCAAAAACAGAAAAGGTCAAAACCTAGGATAAAGACAACAGCTACCACAGATTTGTAAAAGCAACAGAAATAAACATTACTATATAATATGGAAAATTCAGACGAATCTTTGTTATAGCAACCTGTAACAACCCTAATGATTACTAAGCACACTTATCATCTTACTAAAGAACACAGTCAAAGATCAGTATAATAATTAACCGAAGTGAGCCTAATGCAGTTGTGATTTTATAACCAAAAACAATCCTGGAAAAGCCAACTATTTCTATATGCGATATTCAGAATTCCATTTCGTCATATAACATCCATTTCCCTCTGCTCAGCTCCCTTAACATACAGACAGAGAGACGTTTTCACACCTAAGAGTGAGTTAGGTGCGGACAGATCCGCACCTAATTCACCCGTTCTGCCCCTAACCCGCCCCCTGGTTTAAGGTAACTTATGGCGCTTACGTGTGCCATACCTTATCTTACAGTGCGTAATTTCCTTCTTAAGAAGGAAACTACACATGGACAAAGCCTCTCCCCATCTCCCCAGCTAATCTATAATTCCTTCCCCCTCCCACTACTACCTAAACACTCCCTGAAGCCGCATCACGCCACCTCTTTCCTACTAAACTACTGACACATGGGTAGTAGGTCATATCGCAAATCTCTGCACCTAAGAAGCAAAAGCTTCTTAGATGTGAATACCGCCCAGAGGACCTGATTCAGAGTTTGAAAATAAGGGCCGTATTCACAGATATATTTTTTGATATCACTTGCTCATCCCCTATTTAGCTATACCTCAGATGACAGAGGACTTAAGCGCGGTGTAGTTACATATTTTCAGTCCTTTTTTTTGTGGTCACACCAACCATTCACCTGCGATTGTCCCCTTCTTCTTTGTGTATACCTTTGGGGGCAGACATGGAGGCTGGCATTTGGGGGCAGACATGGAGGCTGGCATTTGGGGGCAGACATGGAGGCTGGCATTTGGGGGCAGACATGGAGGCTGGCATTTGGGGGCAGACATGGAGGCTGGCATTTGGGGGCAGACATGGAGGCTGGCATTTGGGGGCAGACATGGAGGCTGGCATTTGGGGGCAGACATGGAGGCTGGCATTTGGGGGCAGACATGGAGGCTGGCATTTGGGGGCAGACATGGAGGCTGGCATTTGGGGGCAGACATGGAGGCTGGCATTTGGGGGCAGACATGGAGGCTGGCATTTGGGGGCAGACATGGAGGCTGGCATTTGGGGGCAGACATGGAGGCTGGCATTTGGGGGCAGACATGGAGGCTGGCATTTGGGGGCAGACATGGAGGCTGGCATTTGGGGGCAGACATGGAGGCTGGCATTTGGGGGCAGACATGGAGGCTGGCATTTGGGGGCAGACATGGAGGCTGGCATTTGGGGGCAGACATGGAGGCTGGCATTTGGGGGCAGACATGGAGGCTGGCATTTGGGGGCAGACATGGAGGCTGGCATTTGGGGGCAGACATGGAGGCTGGCATTTGGGGGCAGACATGGAGGCTGGCATTTGGGGGCAGACATGGAGGCTGGCATTTGGGGGCAGACATGGAGGCTGGCATTTGGGGGCAGACATGGAGGCTGGCATTTGGGGGCAGACATGGAGGCTGGCATTTGGGGGCAGACATGGAGGCTGGCATTTGGGGGCAGACATGGAGGCTGGCATTTGGGGGCAGACATGGAGGCTGGCATTTGGGGGCAGACATGGAGGCTGGCATTTGGGGGCAGACATGGAGGCTGGCATTTGGGGGCAGACATGGAGGCTGGCATTTGGGGGCAGACATGGAGGCTGGCATTTGGGGGCAGACATGGAGGCTGGCATTTGGGGGCAGACATGGAGGCTGGCATTTGGGGGCAGACATGGAGGCTGGCATTTGGGGGCAGACATGGAGGCTGGCATTTGGGGGCAGACATGGAGGCTGGCATTTGGGGGCAGACATGGAGGCTGGCATTTGGGGGCAGACATGGAGGCTGGCATTTGGGGGCAGACATGGAGGCTGGCATTTGGGGGCAGACATGGAGGCTGGCATTTGGGGGCAGACATGGAGGCTGGCATTTGGGGGCAGACATGGAGGCTGGCATTTGGGGGCAGACATGGAGGCTGGCATTTGGGGGCAGACATGGAGGCTGGCATTTGGGGGCAGACATGGAGGCTGGCATTTGGGGGCAGACATGGAGGCTGGCATTTGGGGGCAGACATGGAGGCTGGCATTTGGGGGCAGACATGGAGGCTGGCATTTGGGGGCAGACATGGAGGCTGGCATTTGGGGGCAGACATGGAGGCTGGCATTTGGGGGCAGACATGGAGGCTGGCATTTGGGGGCAGACATGGAGGCTGGCATTTGGGGGCAGACATGGAGGCTGGCATTTGGGGGCAGACATGGAGGCTGGCATTTGGGGGCAGACATGGAGGCTGGCATTTGGGGGCAGACATGGAGGCTGGCATTTGGGGGCAGACATGGAGGCTGGCATTTGGGGGCAGACATGGAGGCTGGCATTTGGGGGCAGACATGGAGGCTGGCATTTGGGGGCAGACATGGAGGCTGGCATTTGGGGGCAGACATGGAGGCTGGCATTTGGGGGCAGACATGGAGGCTGGCATTTGGGGGCAGACATGGAGGCTGGCATTTGGGGGCAGACATGGAGGCTGGCATTATGGGCAGACATTAAGGAGCAGATATGTTGGCAGGCATTAAGGGGCAACTGAGGTAAGTCCAATGTTTCAGCAGGGAAGGGGCAGAGACTGGCAGGACACACCTAGAGGGGGCAGACTGACTGGCAGGACACACAGAGGGGCACACTGGATACTGGGTGCTGGATACACATGATGATACAATTAATGACATTTTATTGGTATCTATTTTTATTTTGAAATTTACCAGTAGCTGCTGCATTTCCCACCCTAGGCTTATACTCGAGTCAATAACTTTTCCCAGGTTTTTGTGTCAAAAGTAGGTGCCTCGGCTTATATTCGGGTCGGCTTATACTCGAGTATATACGGTATGTCGATCTCAGGGGGAGTCAAATTAATTCTATGCATGCAGGGAGAATACTTTACTTTTGCTTATTACACACAGATACTGACCAGCTTCACTTTTATACTGTTATTTAGACTTGGTTTGAAAATCATCACTTTTCAACTATAACACTGTTTGCAACAGATGAAATTTGATTCCCTTGAAACCAGCATGGTTTTGCCCAGGTGTAAATGTCACATAGAGCCTGGTCCAGACCTACGCTCATGAAACGCTCATGTGCGTAGCGTATTTACGCCGCCGTACCTCCAATGTACTCCGCTCGGCACTCCCCTTGGACGTATTTACTTTTGGCTTCTTACGCTCAACAAAACCTACCCTAACTTTTCTGAGCGTAACCGCGTGCATCCGTTAGCTCATTGCGTAGTTACGACGCTTATCACGCTCATACTGTACGATTTAAATGCTTCTCCCCGCCCTCTGTTTGTAATTACGGATTTCATATGGCAGACACGCCCCCCCTGAGCGTAAATACGAAGCTGTTACGATCAAGGCCAATACGCTCAGTTTCTCAGACCGTAACATGAGTGTAACATCTGCCCCACGCATGCGCAGTAAGTACAAAAGGCCATTTTTACGTTTACGCCCACCGTAAAAACGCAAGAGGACGTAGGTCTGGATCAGGCCCATAATGCTTAACTTTATAAATTACAAATTAGAGCTGAGCTGACAAACTTCAGCCCTCAATTCTAATTCTGCTTTTACTATTTAAATTTGCCTTCCCTTGTAGCTCAACATGGTATTGCACCTAAAAAAAGGTATAAGTACAGCTCTACATAAGCCCCTAGAAATTAAATTGGCTGCTGCCTAAAAATTAACTCTAGTCTCTTTCTGTATGTTATGGAAATTAATCTAAAATTAAATTATAAAACTTCAATGGAGAAAGGGACTGATGGGAATGATTGCTTAAATATGATGGTGATAAGTGGGAAAGAGGAAGCGATGTGTAGAGAGATTCAGAGTTGCGTATCCAAGCAAAAAGTGCACGTATGCGTTGCAGAAATCCGCTAATGTGCATGCGTGAGCATAAAGATATAGGGGCTAATTCAGAGTTGTACTTACACCTTTTTTTAGGTGCAAGTGTAAACCTGAGCTATACCATATTGACCTGCAGGGGGATGCAATTTTATATTGTAAAACCAAAATTACAGTTGAGAGGTGAAATTTTTGAGCTCAACTCTTATTTATAGATTAAACATAAATATATGCTGTGTTTGAGTTCTATGTGCAAAAGTAAAGTATTTTTACTGCATGCAAAAGATTTAAAATTAATTAGCCCCCTTTACTTTGCAAAATGGTTTAGCTAAGCTGTACATTTGCACCTGTTTAACCCTTACTCCTAAACTCAGAATCTGCCCCATATATAGCAATACAAGCAATCTACATAAAAGATTGTTTCGGATAGTTTACTTGCTTCTGTTTCAGCTACGCATTGCTAAACCCATTTTTTGAGTCAGTAAACGAAAATCAGATACTGATATCTACTCAACTAGAGCTAGATTAAATAGCTTTTTTGCAGATGATTTTCCTTTGTGTTATAATCATAAGGAATTATAAACCTTAAATTACAATAGGAACATATACTTTAGCACCACAAAAAAAAAAACACGTAGGAAGGTGAGTTAGGAGCACAGCAAAACAAATGAGTAAATTGTGAACAAACCATGTTGCAAAACATTTATTTTTTTGATACAGAAAAAATCCTCTTTTCCGTGTAGCGCACAAATATTGGAGAGCTTATTTTTTCCCTGTAATTTAAATGTTGATCACAACCCCTTGCAGCAATAAAACTATACATTTTAGGTAATCCATGGCTTTGCCAAAAGCTAAGGGGCTGATTCAGAGATGCAATTACACCTTTTTTTAGGTGGATGTGTACAGCTCGGCTAATCCATTTTTTAAAGTAGGGGGTATTAATTAATATTCATATCTTTTTCATTCAGGGAAAATACATTACTTTTACACATAGAACTAAAATACTGCATAGTTATATGTTTATTCTATAAAATGGAGTTGAGCTAAGAAACTTCACCTCCTAATTTTAATTCTGGTTTTACTATTTAAATCTACCTCCCCTTGCAATTCAACATGGTATTGCTCAGGTCTACACTTGCACCTAAAAAAAGGTGGAAGTGCAACTCTGAATCAGCCCCCAGTGCTGTCAGTTGTGTTCTCTTGGTGCTAAAGGAACGTTTCTGGAAAGTGGTAGCTTTAGATGGGCTCAGAATGCTTGTGGGAAAAGTCTATACCACTTTATTATAGTTCTCCAGTCAATTAAATAAATACAGGGTTTTTTTTCCTTTTTTTAAGTACATCAAATGGAGAAATTTACTTATACATTAAAAATTCTGTGTGCAGGGGCAATTTTTCCCTTTGTTTCTGTGGCAAGCAGGTTAACCCCCTGCCATTCATGCGCCTGTTTAACATTTACCTAATAAGTTGATTAAGCAACTTCCATTCTGGTTTTATTCTGTTTGTGGGCATGTCTGGGATCAGTTGCTGACAGGGAGAGCTGATCCACAGCAGCCATTTTGGAGACTTCAAGGGGTGTCTCCTAGGTAAGTTGGCTCTCAATTTATAAACATATATATGGGACCCAACATTGGGACTCTCATTGTTAGAGTTAGGACCACCATATACAGAAAGGCCTTGACGGTGACTGGTGACTTATCTCATATTTGTACAAATATGCGTAACAAACATTTCTGTGTTTTATTTTACAGATAGAACAGTATAGTTTGTTACTGGTTTATGGCAGTGTGCTGGGGCAATTTTTCCCTTTGTTTCTGTGGCAAGCAGATTAACCCCCTGCCTTTCATGCACCTGTTCACATTTACCTATTAAGTTGATTGAGCAACTTCCATTCTGGTTTTACATGAAAAATTCTGAGAAGAAAATGACACAATCACAAAATATCAATAATGTATATTGAAACCACTACATGTCATTGCATTTCCTAACACCAGTGGTTACAGTGTGGGTAATCAGAATGAGAAGCAACTGCATGTAGGCATATGCAGTATATTCTTTAGGTATATATAAAGGAGAGAGTTTGTGGTATGGTATACAAATATAGGACTGACCTTTATCATCAGAAGTACTGTAAAACAATATAGCAATAATTATAGTGCTTATAGATTTAGTATGATATGCCTATTGCCTAGAAAGTGGTCACAGTGGGAGATAGCCTTAGCCCTAATCTAGAAATATTAGTAGTAGTAGAAGATGCGCACACATTGGGGCTGATCCAAAGCTGATCTTATTACCTTTTTTCAGGTAAAAGTGTAGACCTGAGCAATACTATGTTGAACTGCAAGGGCAGGCAAAATTTTATTGTGGAAATGGAATTAGAATTGTGAGATGAAATTTCTTAGCTCAACTCTAATTTTTAGATTAAACATGAAGCTATGTAGTATTTGAGGTCTATGTGAAAAAGTAAAGTATTTTACCTGCATGCAAAAGATTTAAAATGAATTATCTCCCCTTACTTTCCAAAATGATTTAGTCAAGTTGTACACCTGCACCTGTTTTGCCCTTACTCCCAAACTCTCAGCCCCATAGCCTTTATCCATAATCCAATGAGTAAGAGCACTGGGTTGATAATTAGTTAGTACAGGGAATGAGAATGTATTTGAAACATGCAAACAGATTTATATTCACAAATTGGCTTAGAGCTGTAATGCAGCAGTCAGTAAATACAATTTATATGATTCAGAGTATTTTTTTTATTTGCAAAAAGACATTAATTTTTTTTTTTATAATCACTACGCTATTGTGTAATGCACAGTGTGCAAAAAACTGTTTTATTCTGTAATAAGATTGATTAATGGTTGTCAGCTGCGGGTGTGGGTCGCTGCTGCTAATGGTCCTTTTTCGAAAGGGCCTCTTTCTCCCAGCCAGTTCCGAACTGGCTGGGAATTCAATTGGTTTTGCTTTGCAGAGGCAAAGCAATCAATGACCGGAAGATCGAAGATTGAGCTTCGAACGGCAACAGCGAAGATTGAGCTTCGAATGACAACTCAAAATTTTACCTCAACCCTTTACCTAAATCTTACCCTAACCCTCCATGACCTTAACCCTAACTCTCTCCTTCCATTACCCTAAACATTCCCTGCAGTCTTACCCTCAGACTCCCTTCCCCGCTATCCCTGAGCTGCTGCAGGATTTCTTGAGTAATTGAACAGAAACTTGGATCCAGACTTGTATACAGCTCACTCCTGTTATGCATTGCAAAAAAAATACTGCACTTGCATTTCCGAGAACTCTGAATCAGGTCCATTGTTATTACATAAGAAAATTACTATTGACTAACTTTCACAAGCAAATTTTCACATAGAAGAATATTTACTTTTACAGCTTTTTAACCTGTTTTATTAATGACATCATGATGGAGGTAGCATAATTATTTTAATTAAGCTGCATTTACAGTATTAAATAAGCCATAAATGTTATGAATACATTGCTTAAAAGTTTGCGTATAGTTACACATATTTATTGCATAATTTTTTTTTCATTTGGGTGATAAATGATACTTTATACACACCAGGAAAGTGTAAAAGTATGTGTGTGTGTGTGTGTTTTCATTTCAGTTTGTCTTTCTTTTACCAGTTGATTGTGTACTTAACAAAAGGATATAAATGTAATTATATTTCTCCTAGACACAGCCTCAGTGACACACTGTGTAAAGGTTATTAAGGAGGAGCTTTTTCCCAGATTGCTCAAGCCAATATGTACTCATGTGACAAAGTATTTATGTTCTAGCAGATAAAATATGCAGGACCTTTACTAAGAAAGTAGAAGTACAACCAATTAATATCTATATTTCCTAGAGAATACATTGAGACTAAGGCCAATACATGGAGGAAATGCATACATAGGTATAAGTTAGTTGTTGATACAGATGATGCCACCCTACCATTCTCACAGTAAATACAGATGCAGCCATCCAATGGCATAACTAATATGGTTGTAAAGAGTGTAGTGTAGCACTTTTAGAACTATAAATAATAGCTACAATGATAATAATAGGTATCAGTAATAGTGTGTCAGGTGTCTATTCCGCAGAGAAGAAAACTACATACACATTAGCAATGCATTTCAATAAATTTACTGTGAAGAATAAGTAAAATATTAACGTATTAAATCTTAGATTCGCTCACTGCAGGAAAAATAAATATCTTTTACAATGTTGCAATAAAAACATAAATCAGCTCCACAAAATATTACAATCTTTTACAATCTTCAAACAAAGCATTGCTGGCTTATTTTTTTATGTATGATGGGGCATTGGTGGCTTATTTTTTCTATAGATTATGGGGCACTGGGGTCTTCTTTTTTTTATGTATGATGGGGCACTGGTGTATTGTTTTTTTATGTATGATGGGGCCCCGGTGGCATTTGTTTTTATGTATGATGGGGCACTGGTGTAATGTATTTTATATCTTTGTGGGGACATGTAAAGGCTTTTTTATTTTTATGCAGCGGGCACAGTTTTTCTATTTTTTAAAGACTAAATGGCCATGGTCTGTTTTTTAAACAGGGCATGCTGCCGATAGTAGTTCTACAAGCGCTAGCATGCCCTGTCATTCATGGGCATGCTTGTGCCTGTAGTTCTACTACCTGCAGTATGCCCTGTCGAACGGGAGGTTTATTTATTTAGCACAGTTTTTTTTTAAAGACTAAATGGCCATGGTCTGTTTTTTAAACAGGGCATGCTGCCGATAGTAGTTCTACAAGCGCTAGCATGCCCTGTCATTCATGGGCATGCTTGTGCCTGTACTGTAGTT